>SJYA01001145.1:2602838-2691041 GCA_006410615.1 Neotragus moschatus
ATAATGTAGAATTCACACAGATACTTGCTTCATCAAGGTAAAGAAAACATGAGTAATACTTGTCATCATAATGTATACCCCAATATGGTGCAATGAGAGCCCTCACTTCTATGGTACCCTTTCCCCAAAATGTATCACCTCAGTATACTCTTGAGAAAATACTAGACAAACCAAAAATACAGGACATTGCAAAAATAAACTGGCCATTACTCTTCGAGGTCTTGAAATACATGAAAAGACCAGCAAATTTTCATAGATGAGTGATATAACAACTAAATGCAAGGTGAGATTCTAGATTGGATCCTGGAACAGGAAAGTGAAAGTCGCTCAGTCCTGAAAGTCTATTAATTGGTTGTTGAGGGGTCGGGGGGCACTGTGCACAAATTCTACTGTTTAGCAGTTTGAATTAGACTTATTTTCCTAGTTTTATTAATAGTATTACACCAAAGTTAGTTTCTTAGTTTCGTTAATAGTACTGTACCAAAGTTAATTTCTTAGTTTTGATAATTGTCCTATATTATGTAAGATAAATGGAGAAGGCAATGGCACCCNATTCTAGATTGGATCCTGGAACAGGAAAGTGAAAGTCACTCAGTCCTGGAAGTCTATTAATTGGTTGTTGAGGGGTCGGGGGGCACTGTGCACAAATTCTACTGTTTAGCAGTTTGAATTAGACTTATTTTCCTAGTTTTATTAATAGTATTACACCAAAGTTAGTTTCTTAGTTTCATTAATAGTACTGTACCAAAGTTAATTTCTTAGTTTTGATAATTGTCCTATATTATGTAAGATAAATGGAGAAGGCAATGGCACCCCACTCCAGTACTCTTGCCTGGCAAATCCCATGGATGGAGGAGCCTGGTAGGCTGCAGTCCATGGGGTCACTGAGGATTGGACACGACTGAGTGACTTCACTTTCACTTTTCACTTTCATGCACTGGAGAAGGAAATGGCAACCCACTCCAGTGTTCTTGCCTGGAGAATCCCAGGGACGGGGGAGTCTGGTGGGCTGCTGTCTGTGGGGTTGCACAGAGTCGGACACGACTGAAGTGACTTAGCAGCATGTAAAATAAATATTCACAAAAGAAAATTTAGAGGATACAACAGAACTGTCTGTAATGATTTTGCAACTCTGTAAGTCTAAAATCGTAAGAATGATTCTTTTAAATTTTAAAGTTTTTTAGGCTAACATTGAGAAAATTTTCCTGAATCAAGGGCAAAAAAAGAGAATAATGTGAAGTGTCACAAAAAATTTGTGGATATCAAATATCAATCCAAGTAGGTTCAACAATCAGATTAAAAAAAATAAGGAAATATTAGTAACAAATTATCAGGATTCAGAAACAATATGAGTCATTTGATTAAATGTATCCACTAAATGACTTACAAAATAATGTTAAATTCCCTATTCCTAAAGGCACAACAGATTTTCAAAACCAATAAGACAAAGAAAGTCTATTGAGAAAAAATAAATCAGTTAAAAATGTCACAGAATTCCTTATTGTATTTGTAAAATTCAGTAAGATGAAGCTTTTTGATTTTTTATAAAATTGAGTAGATATGTAAACATATGATTTTATAAACTTGCTTATGGCATTGTGAAATGCATTTTGTTTTCATCTCTCCTCAGTTCTAAGGACAAGGAAATCACACTGAACAGATCAAGGACAAGACACAGATGTTTGATATTTTGCTTCCAAATAATCAGTGGTGAGTAATTCTCTGAAAGTAGATGGTAAAACGTTCTTACAAACAACTGGGGACTTTTTTGAGTGGAGGATGTTACAGTGAGTCATATTGTTATTCATTCTATAAATGAAAGAGTTTAGTTCACATCTCAGATGAATAATATAGCATACCATATAAAATTAGATTAACTTTTTTGTTTATTCAGTTAATGATATTCAGAGCCTACTAGATGAGTAGATTCCCTGTTGAATGCTGAATATATTATTAGTGAACAAACTCTGACAAGAGTTTATAACCTGATATTAGTAACACAAAATAAACAGTTAAACAGATAAATCAATTAATTAGAGGTGAAGCAACAAAAGCACGATGCTGTATTTACTAAATATTATGAAGAAAACAGTAGTATTGAAGAAATTGTAAATAATAAAGGCAGGTGTCTATATTGGTAGCCAAGTAACGCTTTTCTGTGGTGGTGATATTTAAAGCATTAAAAATGGAGGCAAGATAGTTATGTAAGAAATGAGGGGATTCAGGTGAATAGGAAATTAATTTTAGGCAGAGGGACACCATATAAAAAGACCTGCAGTGGGAGAAATAAACTGAACTTTTTGGTGTAGTAAAGAAAAGAAATTGAGAGTGAGAAAATAACAGTTCTGTACATTTAAACAGAATATATGAACAGTAGTATGGAGAGAGTGTGTGTGTGTATGTATGTCTGCACTGTAAATAGTGAGAGCAATTTTAATTAGTGTTCAGATTTTCTCAACCTTGAAATTCCTAGTTTATATATTCTAACTTTAGATATAGTCAACCACACCACCATTTCTCTTTCTTAATCATAGACTATATCTGATACTAGTCACTATCATGTATTTTATAACAATAAGAATACAAGGAAGATTTTGTTTTAATCAGACATTTAAAGTATGCTCGACATATCATTGTCAGGACATGGATACATTTACAGAGGATTACTTGGTGTCTCATACTTTATGAAATGTTATTGATAAAAGTATAGTACAGAAGTATCTTTAAAAGCTAGAGTGAAGGAGGGAGCCAAATAACAAAAATGGTGGATTGGCTACTGCTTCAGTTTTTGTTATTATTGTGGAATCTGATAGAGGCCAGTCATTCACTGTGGTGTCAGGAGATCTTCCTTGGGCTTTGCCCAAAGCAGTTGGAGAATAAAAATGGGATATGTCAAGCAATATGGCAGATTAGGTATTTTGAAAATTTAGCTTTGCAAACAGAGATAAAGGATGAATAAATAAAGTTTTATTTGTTTTCTCAAGAAATTCAGCAAGAAACAGAGAGACCAATGTCTAAGTTGAATCTGAAAACCCATGTAAGAAGCAGTCCTTTAAAGTTTCATATACCCTGGGAGTAATTTGCTGGTGTCAGTACCCAGAAG
Organism: Neotragus moschatus; assembly: GCA_006410615.1. Lineage (NCBI taxonomy): Eukaryota > Metazoa > Chordata > Mammalia > Artiodactyla > Bovidae > Neotragus > Neotragus moschatus. The sequence continues at coordinate 2,605,942 of SJYA01001145.1, forward strand.
ACACTTGAAGAGCCAATAGATAAGGCTTAAACTTACAAGAGGTCTCCAGCTGGAACTTAGAATTTTAAAACAAACCAGAGGGATTAAAGACTGCATCCTCAGTATATGGGAAATTTATTTGGGAGAAGCTTGAGCAGTGGATAGAATATGGAAAAATGAGTAAAAAGTTTATTTACTTTTGTAAAAGACTGTGGTCTTTCTGAATCTTATAGCCTGGGAGCTTTTTGAGGAAAAAAGTCATCGTTCCTCCTGCTTAAGTAAAGGGAGATTGCTTTTTGAATTCGTATTTTCCTACCTATTATTTATGACTGGGGGTCATTGCTATATATAAAAATATAATAAATAAATTAGACTCTAAACTAGAAAATGGCAGAATTTATCTCTGGCTGTGATCATTTTAGTGATTTAACCTAGGTAAGAAGCAGTAGTCTCCTTTGCTATCTTTATGATTTATTTGCTGCTGTGAAGGAATCTGTCTCAGAATAGTTCAAAAATTAAAATAATAATTTCACATAGTCTTGTAAAGTAAAATTTTGAACTGGTCCTGGAAAAAAATAGACTGAAAGCATGGAAGTGAAACAACAAATTTGCATAACGTCTGTAAAATAGGATCATTTGTTTCACCTACATGGATTTTTTGTAATACATACTTAAGTATTGTTGACAACATCCCTTGGAACATGAAATATCACAAAAGCCTAGACATATATAGATAGAGGTCTAGAAGTAGAGGCAAGCAAAAAAATTTTTCAGTTCAGTTTAAATTTTTAAAATTAAAAATTTAAATATTGTTAAATTATATATTTTAGGAAGTTTTTAAATTAAAATATAGAATCTAAGTGTTAGCTTTTTCCATTTTGGTTTATCTTCATAACTTTTGAATATGACTCTAACAAAACAAATATGTTTATACAGAAATAATAAAATATATTGCTGATGAATAACTTTTCCATTTTTCATGTTTTGGTGTATTAAAATAAAAATTCAACTGAGTAAGTTTTAAATATGTTATTGGGTTTATTCAGTGATTCATGAGTTGGGCATTATCCAGTCTATCAGGTAAAGTAGTTCTGAGGAGCTGTATATAAAGACTTCTATAGTCAGAAAGGAGTAGAAACAAAGAAGTTGTTTGACAAAAAAAGAAGGGTTGCTATTTCAAGATAAGTTTCCTTTGGGAAAGTCAGAGGGCTATCAGAATACCCAACTGGTGCTGATATGGTGATTCCTGATTGACTGATTAAAGATTCTGTTTTGGAGACAGATGAAACTCAAGTCAGGTCTCAGTTTGGTGGCTGGGTCTTTGCATAAGTGACTCCATTTGAGGCCTTTAATCTTTTTTTTTTTTTTTTTTTGGTCTTAAGAATGGTTGTTTTTCTTTTTTCTTTTATTTATTTATTTTAATTGGAGGCTAATTACTTTACAATATTTAGTGGTTTTTGTTCATACATTGACATGAATCAGCCATGGGTGTACCTGTGTTCCCCATCCTGAACCCCCCTCCCACATCCTTCCCCATCCCATCCCTCAGGGTCATCCCAGTGCACCAGCCCTGAGCACTCTGTCTCATGCATTGAACCTGGAATGGCGATCTGTTTCACATATGATAATATACATGTTTCAATGCTATTCTCTCAAATTATCCCACCCTCACCTTCTCCCACAGAGTCCAAAAGACTGTTCTATACATCTGTGTCTCTTTTCCTGTCTTGCATATAGGGTCATCATTACCATCTTTCTAAATTCCACGTATATGTGCTATACTGTATTGGTGTTTTTCTTTCTGACTTAGTTCACTCTGTATAATAGGCTCCAGCTTCATCCATCTCATTAGAACTGATTCAAATGTATTCTTTTTAATGGCTGAGTAATGTTCCATTGTGTATATGTACCACAGCTTTCTTATCCATTCATCTGCCAATGGACATCTAGGTTGCTTCCATGTCCTGGCTATTAGTCTTGTTTTAAACAGTTGTTTTACTGTGAAAGATACTTTATTAAATGATTCTATTGTATTGATATCCCAAAAAAGCAATATACCTTGCAAATGAAATTAATTTGGAAGATCACAGATAAAAAGTGAGATGAGACTGTTCTGAATTATCACATGATCTGTCTTGTTATTACTGTTTTGAAAGCCATTGGGTGATAACTGTGTTAAGTAATCTATATTTGATACTAGTTATAATTTTGTATAGACTACACTATAATATACACTACATATAGACTGTAGCATATGCTTTTTAGAAGGTCCACTATTATCCATTCTAGATTGCACAAACTCTTCCAGAATATTGCAGAGGAAGGTAAACTCCCAAACTCATTCTATGAGGCCACCATCACCCTAATACCAAAACTAGGCAAAGATGTCACAAAATAAGAAAACTAAAAGCCAGTATCACAGGTGAAAATAGATGCAAAAATCCTCAACAAAATTCTAGCAAACAGAATCCAACAGCATATTACAAAGATCATACATCATGACCAAGTGGGCTTTATCCCAGGGGTGCAATATTCACAAATAAATCAATGTGATATATCATATTAACAAATTGAATGATAAAAACCTTATGATTATCTCAAATCTAATGTTATAATTAATTCATTCTTCAATTAGAGAAATAGAACCAGAGAACTGAAGAGTTCTCTCAATGCTATAAATTGGTTACTTAAGATAGCTGGGACAAGATTCAATCCAGGGACTTTTCTACAGTTTTAATATTTTCCAGACTCCAGTTCTTGTGTAACACAAACTTTGGTCACTTCTGACAGGTCATCAAAGTTTGCCATATTACAATATGTGTGTATCAGCAAAGTAATTTTTTTTTTTTATAAAATGGATCTAAGAAACTTTAATAACCTAGCATAAAGATAGTTTAATGGCAACTATAGTTAATATCCTTTTTCATTACTGAAATGATGTTTAGGCCTGTGGAAAAATGTTTTAAGGCTAAATAAAGATTTACCACAGGATAACTGAGAATCTAAACCTGCTTTAGTCATTAATTCTGACTTCTAGAGCACTTACGTGTGTCACAAGGACCGTTGATTTATCCTGGCCTCACAAAGAATACTGGTTAAGAAGGAGCCAGCTAGCCCTCTAAAAAGCATGTTTGTTCAAGTGCACTTCACTTCCTTGTGTAGGTATGGAAAATAGATGGTAACACTACATTTAAATATTTGTTGGTTACTACAGAATGAACTTGGGGACTGGTGGCTTAGACAGTAAAGAGTCTGCCTGCAGTGTGGCAGTCTCAGTTCGATCCCTGGGTCGGGAAGATCCCCTGGAGAAGGAAATGGCAACCCACTCCAGTATCTTTGCCTGGAAAATTCCATGGATGAAGGAACCTGATAGGCTACAGTCCATGGGGTCACAAAGAGTCAGACATGATTAAGTGAGTTCACTTCACTTCATAGAATGAGCAGAGCAAGGGCAGATTAGAAACTTGCTATGAAACACATTGAGGCACTGTGATATATAGTATAAAATATACTGGGAAATTTTAACTGCAACTGAAATCATTAAACCTAATGCAGTTGGATTTTGAATGACATATTTTTAGGAAAAAAATACCTGTTATCATGTAATATAGAAGCAGAGTTTCAGAGTATAAAAGTGTTTTGTGATGAAGTTATCAGCACATAATAGAAGAATATCCTTAATATTCAGTAAAATGTGATCACAGTGCCCAGGTGAAGGTATTATCATTAAAGGAAATGTGGTTTAAATCTTCCATTGAGTTTAGAAAAAAAGTTATAATAATATTTGAACAGAGATCTGTTTTGATAAGGTCAGTGGCAGCCTAGGATTTTATTATACATGCTGATCTTGAATTTTTCACTGAAAGAAGGAAGTAGACCCAGGGTTGTATTGAGTAGAAAGGTTCTGTGGTCAGTGATGCCCCCTGAAATTCATGACAATTTTGCAAAAATTGAATAAAAAATTACTGCCTAGACAGTAAAGATGTGCTAGAGATATTTTAAAGAAAATCTGATAGCACTTGCTGACTAATGTAATATTAGAGAATGGAGAAACACTTTAAAGATCCCAGATGTTTTTATTTATCAAGAAGTTTTTCTTTACTGCTGTGAGACTATCAACATTTTTCTCCCCCCCATCTCATTGAATCAATCCATTCAGTATTTTAAGTCGTTCCCAATATACCTATGACCACTCCTATCATTAATCTAACCTATCTCCGTACTCTACACTTGCAATATTCCCAACTTCAAAGCACCCCTCTAGATAATTCCAACTTTATGATTTCTCTGCCTCAATACTAAACCCCTGAACATTGCTGAAGGAAAACATACAGTTGTTCAAATAAGCACCAGTACTTATTCCCAGTTTCAGTTGTCATTCACTACTACCTCCCAATCATTCTCAGGAGTCTTGATCAGCAACCATTCTCATCCAATTTTTCATACTCACACCAAGTTCACTTTTAACAGGTATCTCTTTTTCTACACACACACACACACACACACACACACACACACACACACACACACACACACTACAGTACACTTTACAAAGTGAGACCATCATCCAGGAAATCTCTCCATTTTTCTGACCAAACCAAATTTTTCTGCAGGTAAATGTCTTTTCTCTCTTTTGCTAGTGTAATTATTTAAAACAGATTACCCCCATCTGTGTAGGTCTTATGACTTTCCTCCTTCTGTGGCTTCGGGCTGTCAGTAATCACTATGATTTCTAGTAACCTTTACAATATGATTTTGTGCTGTCTCCTTAAATACTTATGTTGCCAATTGCATATCGACAATTTGTTTTCATTTATTCCTTAACTTTGCTAGCTCAATTTTTATCGTTATCTGTCAGAAAGCTTTCTTTTTTTTTAAGTAGACATCTTTATTCTAGTCTCTGATCCTGTATTTCTGTGTCATACAGTGTTTCATAACAAGCTCCTTATTAAACACTGGTTTTATTTTCTGCATTCCATACTTGTCTGAACTCAGAAATCATACATTAGTTATTTTTATTCTCATAGTTTAATACATTTATGGTATGTTATTTTCACCCAATAAGGTTTAGTTAAATGAGTGAATGACAGAAAAGACTTAGGGAGGTAAGGGAAGAGCAACATCATTGAAAAGATAGATAAAAAGAAAATAAATGGTTAGAAAGCCAGAAAAATGTAACTGTATCAGAACAGCCTTCATATGTCCTTAACTGCAAAATTGACAAGCAGAAAACTTAAAGAATAAATAAGAAGTTTTAGTTACCAGTGCTACTCGATGTTTTTAATGCAAGTTTCCACTTGAGTGACAAAGCGGTGAAAATTAGTGGTTTTTATAAACATAAAGTGTGTGTGCTTAGTCACTCAGTTATGTCCTACTCTTTGTGACCCCATGAACTGTAGTAGCCTGCCAGGCTCCTCTGTCCATGGGGATTCTCCAGGCAAGCATACTGGAGTGGATTGCCATGCCCTCCTCCAGTTAATCTTCCTAACCCAGAGACTGAACCCAGGTCTCTTGCAATGCAGGCAGAATGTTTACCTTCTGAGCCACCAAGGAAGCCCTAAGCATAATATAATGAGTCTTTTCTATTGTGGTAAATTCCTTTGGTTATTTAAGAGATTGTCACCTAGTAAAACAAAGGTCTAAAAGTATTTTCCTTTACTCCTTTTATATTAATTTATACAGTTCTTATCAATCTGTTCTGTGGCTGAAATTACCTATTTCAAATGAGTACCATCTGGTTTCTTGTTTCATTTAAATGTATTATATCTGAAATTACTGACATTCAAACTGGCTAATAAGAAAAAAATTGAAAATAAAAGTAATTATTGTTAAATAGTTGAGTCAATTCACCAAAGGCTAATTTGACTATTATCTAGAGATCCCTAGTATTTATTTTTCAGAATGGAAAATACCTGAAATCAATCTTTGTTCATGTAGTATCTTATATATAAGCTTTATTCATATAGTATATTTTTAAAATATTTATTTGAGGCTATAAAATATAACAGAAGAGAAAAAGATATTATATTTGGAAGATATTTTTAATATCATACATTTATTCTATAAGCATAAAGTGAATATATAATTTATAAAATTGTGTAGTTTAATTATAACTATTTCTTATCTTATTCATACATTCTTTTAATCAATATTTATCAAGATCTGTTTTGTTTCAGATATGAATCTAGGCGAGAGAGATTAGTAAGAAAAAAGAAACAAAAAATAAAGAAAACCCAAGTGGTTTGTCTTTTCATGAAGCTGCTCAATTTATTATATATTATAAATTACTTACATAATGTTAACAACATAAATTCTAGGAAAATTATCTATGTGCAGATGACAGTGGAAAGCTCATGATTAAATTTCATAACTGTATGATTTTGACAGTTATTGAGAGCAATAACTTTATTTTCTACCCTTTTAGCAAGTGCCTTTATTTTCAGGGTTTGGAAGATATAAAATGTGAACACTTGCCTTATTAGGCATGATATTCCTTTCAAATATTTGAAAATAAAACCAATACTCCTCCATTTATAGCTGTAGCCAGTGGCAGAGAATCAGATTTTGGATCACTTTAATTTTCTATCAAAGTATTACAGTAATATAATTAAATAGTGAACTTTCCATCAGTGGTACTGTAATTTAAATGCAAAGCTTGAATATATTTCTCTAACTCTCTATCACTCATCTTATGTAGTATGCCAACCTACAAAAAGTATTTTGAATCATGACTATATAAATTATCAAATTAGTTATTCTTTTCTTCTATATTCCTATAAATTAAAGCTTGAATAACTGTCTTTTTTATGTCTTAAGATATTACTCTAAATGACAAAGTCATAGTCCTACAGATTATTTCTCATTTCCTTGACTGATGGAATTCTTCACCTCCCTAAAGACCTTATTCAAATACCATTATTTCAACACAGTTTTAAAATTCATACCTTCCTTCTATTTTGGGGGCATCTCAAAAAATATAGGTGCAACACACACATATACTATATACATGTTAAATAATACATTTTTTCTTATATTTTCTTCAAAGTCTTATTTCATATGTAATGACAAAATAATATCTGCCTATCTTATATCTAATTACCACAAATTGAAATATTGAAAATTTAAGCGAGTGCATCTAATGCGTCTCCATATTACCTTTTATGTTATCTATTACTTATCACTCTATTTTTTCTTCTCTTTGAAAGATTCAATTTTGGAACTAAATATGCCTCATTTCATTACTCTTGGTACCAGAACTAAATGTACTTCATTTCATTACTCTTGGTACCAGAGTCTAAGTTAAACCATAGAATTAAGGAGATTTCAAATTATAATCAGTGCTAAACCTTGAAATCCCATCAGTACATGCACATTATCTAATTTAGTGAGCAATTTTCTGGCTTATAAATAGGTGCTTTTGCTTCTGCCTGGGTGGAAAATAATATCAGTCTATAAATTTAAGGACTGTTGTTTAAAAGAGTTTTTTTTCCAATAAAATTTATGTCATACAGATTCCTGGTGTTTCTTCTGCTACTGAAAGAAGGGAGTGGTGTCCAATGTAATTTTCATTGCCATATGCATGCTTATTCCTGGGTCATTGACCCTGCCTGTTGTGCAGATGTTTGCTTTCAGGGATTGTGAGTGCTCATATCCTGGCTTTGTGTTCAGATTGTGACTGGATTTTAGATGAGATGAACACATATAAGAATGCAGACATGAGTTTCATCTTGTTTTGTGCTACGTAGATGAATATCTTTGTGTGGCAAACAACTGACTGATATTTCCTTTATGTTCTATAAAACAAGTAACACTCTACATGTATCTATCCATATTTTACTTTGCCTAAAGACTAGAAATATTCTTATACCCATTGTGTCCTGTTATCCAGTATTTGTAGCATTGTTATATTTGTGTGAATTGAATTATATTTATGTCAATTAATATCATGTCATTAAAATTTTTTGAATCAAAATCTTACTGGAATGATAATAATGAGTGGAACAGGATTTGTAAAGGTTATTATGAGGAAATTGATTGGCATGTTCAGGTAGAAGAAAAATATGACTGTAAAAATAATTTCTGCTGATAACCTTAATATGATTGCAATAGTTTACTATATTTCTCTTTAGAAATTATTTTTTGAAAGAAATATTTTATAAAATATAAATTGATATTTTATGTATGAAAGGTTTATAAATGAAACAAAAGATTCCATAGATTGAAAGGGCTACGAACATTAGTGACTGGAAAGGAAGTGAGTGGTCAAGTTTAGGGAGATGGGATGTATTACTATATAGATAATCCATGGAAAGAAGTGAGAGACAATATTGTGGTACAAAGGAATATACAATGGGAAAATCTATACTGATGCAATAGGAAGAAAAGGCAAGACAATTTCTTTCCCCTGATTTAAAGAAAAAAATATAGATACAGTTTTTGCCTTTTCCATAAATTAGAGAGAAAGACTCACTTTATAAATTAAGGAAGGGAGATAAAGATCACTAAGATTCACTAGCATACCAGAAGTAAAGGTAGTACATCAACAATATATAAATAATATTATAAGATTTGGCATTAATATTATATTATGCTATTATTTAATCTTTGAAATAAGTGATGATTGAATTGTAAGCTAAATTAATTAATTTGTTATTATTTTCTGAAATGCCTTTTAAATCTACTAATTATAGCCTCATTTATCCACTTAGTATGAACAAATTGATTTTCATTGAATTAGAATTTTGAACAAAAAGCAGTCGTAATGCATACTAACATTCTTTCTTCAATTTATTCCTTTCCAAACCTACAGTTCTTAAATCTTCTTACTCTGAGCCCATCCTAGTTCTCCCAGCCTATGCATAGAAAAATTCTGCCTGTTGTGAAAGGGTTTTCAAATCCAAATAGGTGTTACTCAACTCAGTGTCAGACATGTGAAGTTAAGTCCCCTTCAAAAAGACACAATGAAAGAATACCACTCTCCCTAGGACACTGGGTAAATGAGTTTGACTATATATTCTAGTACAGCAATCACCCAGAGTAGCAGCAAATAATCACATACTATCTCCCCTAAGAATAAGGTATTAGCACACTGTGGCTGCTTAGAAGTTTATTTTAGTTCTCCTATATAAAAGTTTATACATTTCTCTGCTGCTGCTAAGTCACTTCAGTCGTGTCCGACTCTCTGTGACCCTATAGACGGGGGCCCACTGTCTCTGGGATTCTCCAGGCAAGAACACTGGAGTGGGTTGCCATTTCCTTTTCCAGTGCATGAAAGTGAAGAGCGAAAGTGAAGTCGCTCAGTCGTGCCCAACTCTTAGCAACCCCAAGGACTGCAGCCTACCAGTCTTCTCTATCCATGGGATTTTCCAGGCAAGAGTACTGGAGTGGGGTGCCATTGCCTTCTCTGACACTTCTCTATTATAGTCTATAAAATTGAAAATTATATTTAAAGTTGTGAAAAGATTAAATAAATAATTAGGTTTTCATGACAATGATTTTTTAATATTATTTTATACATATTATATATATTATAATATTATCATATTATATACATTATATATATATATTATGAAGACCTACAAGACCTTTTAGAACTAACACCCAAAAAAGATATCATTTTCATTATAGGGGACTGGAATGCAAAAGTAGGAAGTCAAGAAACACCTGGAGTAACAGGCAAATTTGGCCTTGGAATACGGAATGAAGCAGGGCAAAGACTAATAGAGTTTTGCCAAGNCAACATAGTAAACCAACTATAGTTGTTGTTGTTGTTCACTCCCTAAATCATGTTCGACTCCTAGTGACCCCAGGGACTGCAGCACCCAGGCTTCCAATCCTTCACTTCCTCCCAGAGTTTGCTCAAATTCATGTCCATTTAGTTCATGATGTTATCTATCCACCTCATCCTCTGCTGCCCTCCTCTTCTTTTGCCTTCAGTCTTTCCCACCATCAGGGTCCTTTTCAGTCAGTCAGCTCTTCGTCACATCAGGTGGCCAAAGTATTGTACTGCAGCTTCAACTTTAGCATCAGTCATTCCAATGAATATTCAGGGTTGATTTCTTTTAGGATTAACTAGTCTGATCTTGCAGTCCAGCAGATTCTCAAGAGTCTTTTTTAGAACTGCAGTGTGAAAGTATCAATCCTTTGGTGCTCAGCCTTCTTTATGATCTGACTCTCATATCTGTACATGACTACTGGAAAAACCATAACTTTGACTATACTGACCTTTATCAGCAAAGTGATGTCTCTGCTTTTTAATAAGCTGTCTCAGTTTGTCATAACTTTTCTTCCAAGGAGCAAATGTCTTTGTATTTCATGGCTGCAATCACCATCCACAGTGATTTTGGAGCCCAAGAAAATAAAGTGTTTAGAGGTTAAGTAAGTCAATTGACTTTGCCAAAGGAGGAGCTTTTAGTCACTTGGTTTAAAAAAAAAAATGTGTTAAGTAGATGGAAACAGATATTTGAATAAAATGAACTGAAAGAAACCTATAGATTAGAAAGCAAATAGAGTAAATATAAGTAATATATTTGAGAGAGCTGCTATAATAGAAAGAAGATAAATTGGGCTGTATCTAAAAGATGTTGAATCATGGGTAGACTTTTTCTTAGAGTAATAGATTATAAAACATAGATGTGCTCACTTCTTCCCTTATTAAATGTGAGCTCCGTGAAGGCAAGGGCTATTTGTCTTTTTCAATTCTATGTCTCTTATTCAGTTCTATGTTTTCTAGCCCACCTTCCTGAACATAATGTACCATGCGTAAATATTTGTTGAATGAATGAATTAATAAATAAATGGATGGACTCACAATTCTTCACTTGCTTAAAATATTTTTCTCCTGTATCAACTATTATCAGAGGTGTTTTTGTTGTTGTTGCTGTGTGTTTTCCCTTGCCACCTAAAACAAAAATTTGCAATATTCAATCTTTCTTTTCATCATGGCTTGATAACCATTATTCTTGAATGAAAATATCCTTCAATTTTGCTTATTACACCTATGAAATAGTTTTATAATATCCATTGCTTACATTCTATTGTCTTCTCTAATTCATTAGTTTAGATTTTCATCAATATTATTCTTTAACATTTCACTAAAGGAACTGAAGTCATCATTGGTAGCCAGTCTGCATTATGGGCACATTCTTTACCAACTGAGCTACCAGGGAAGCCCCCCAATTATTCCAGCCTCTTGGTATCTACACCACTGTGTATCTCCCTCTCACATTAAACAGAGATGATCTGTTTTTACCAGTAGATAATTGTGGAAATGGCAGTGTTTGACTTGTGAGGCTACATTTGGATTTTTCTTCTCCTCACACGCTTTAGGTGAAGCCAGCTCCCATGTTATGAGAATGCTCAGCTATCATGGAAAATCAACAGGGTGAGGAATGGAGATCTATTGTCAACACACACACTAATTTGCCCTGGAAGTAGATCCTCCAGCACCAATCAGTCTTACAGATGACTAGAGCCCTAGGGGACACCTTGACTGCAGCTTTATGAAAGGCCTTAAGTCACAATCAACCAATGAATTGAAGCCATTCACAGATCCCTGACCCACAGAAACTCTGTTAGAAAATAAATTTTTTTTGAAACCATTAATATTAGAAGAATGGCAGAAATAGATATATATATTTCAGTCTGAGATCAATATCCTGATTTACTGGTTTACCAGGATTATCTTTCTAAAACTGTTTATAACATCAAGAAAAAAGAAAAGCAAAAATGAGTAAATGATACCTAATCAAAATTACAAGTTTTTGCATAGACGAGGAAACTGTATAAAAAACTAAAAGAAAATGATGGTATAGGAGAAAATATTTGCAAATAATACAATTTCCAAAATAGACAAATAATCCATACTAGTACTATTAAGAAAACAAATAAGAAATCAAAATATAGAAGACTGAAGTAGGCATTTCTCCAGAGAAGACATACAGATGGTCAACAGGCAAATGGAAAGATGTTCAATATTGCTAATTATTAGAGAAATGAAAATCAAAATTACAATGAGGTATCAACTCACACTCAGCATGGCCATTTAAAAAATTACAAATAATAAATGCTGGAGGCAGAAGAGGGTGTAGAATCCTCCTCCATGGTTGGTGGCAAGGTATGTGAGTGCAGCCACTATGGAAATCAATATGGGGGTACCTTGAAAAGCTTTAAAAATAGAGTTACCATATGATCCAGCAATTCCATTACAGGGCATATATAGAGAAAAGACAAAATTTTTAGTTTGAAAAGATAACATGAACCCTAATGTTGATAGCAGCACTATTTACAATAGCCTGGACATGGAAGCAGCCTAAGTGTCCATTCATTTGTTGTCTTTAAGTTGCTAAGTTGTTTCCAACTCTTTGAGACCCTATGGACTATGGCATACCAGGCTTTCCTGTCCTTCACTACCTCCTGGAGTTTACTCAAACTCATGTATATTGAGTCAGTGATGCCATCAAAACATCATTTCCTCTGTCACCTCCCTTATCCTCCTGCCCTCAATCTTTCCCAGCATCAAGGTCTTCTCATATGAGTCAACTTTTTGCATCAGATTGCCAAATTAATGGCCCTTTAGCTTCAGCATCAGTCCTTACAATGAATAATACCAGTTGATATCCTTTAGGATTGACTGCTTTGATCTCCTTGCTGTCCAAGGATTCTCAAGAGTCCTCTCTAGCACCATATTTGAAAGTATCAATTCTTTGGTGTAGAGCCTGTTTTTTTTTTTTTTTTTTGATGTTCAGCTTTGTTTATGGTCTAGCTCTCACATCTGTACCTAACTACTGGAAAAACCATGGCTTGGGCTATAGGGACCTTTGTTGGCAAACTGATGTCTCTGCTTTTTAATATGCTATCTAGGTTTGTGATAGCTTTTCTTCCAAGGAGCAAGTGTCTCTAAATTACGTGGCTGTAATCACTGTCNTTTTTTTTTTTTGATGTTCAGCTTTGTTTATGGTCTAGCTCTCACATCTGTACCTAACTACTGGAAAAACCATGGCTTGGGCTATAGGGACCTTTGTTGGCAAACTGATGTCTCTGCTTTTTAATATGCTATCTAGGTTTGTGATAGCTTTTCTTCCAAGGAGCAAGTGTCTCTAAATTACGTGGCTGTAATCACTGTCTACCAGAGAAGGCAATGGCACCCCACTCCAGTACTCTTGCCTGGAAAATCCCATGGACAGAGGAGCCTGGTAGGCTTCAGTCCATGGGGTCGCTAAGAGTCGGGCACGACTGAGCAACTTCATTTTCACTTCTCACTTTCATGCATTGGAGAAGGAAATGGCAACCCACTCCAGTATTCTTGCCTGGAGAATCCCAGGGAGAGAGGAGCCTAGTGGGCTGCCATCTGTGGGGTTGCAGAGAGTCAGACAGGACTGAAGCGACTTAGCAGCAGCAGCAGCAGGAGTCAATGTCTACAGTGACTCTGGAGCCCAAAAACTACAATCTGCCACTGTTTCCACTTTTTCCCCATCTATTTGCCATGAAGTGAAGGGACCGGATGTCATGATCCTAGTTTTTTGAATGTTGAGCTTTAAGCCAGTTTTTCCCTTCTCTTATTTCACCTTTGCCAAGAGGTTCTTTAGTTCTTATTCACTTTCTTCTGTTAGAGTGGTATCATCTGCATATCTGAGGTTGTTGATATTTCTCCAGGCAATCTTTATTCCAGCCTGTGCTTCATCCAGCCTGGATTTTGCACGATGTACTCTGCATATAAGTTAAATAGCGAAGTGACGATATACAGCCTTGATGTACTCCTTTCCCAGTTTGTAACCAGCCTGTTGTTCCATGTCCAGTTCTAACTGGTGCTTCTTGACCTGCATACAGATTTCTCAGGAGGCAGGTAAGGTGGTTTGGTATTTCTATCTCTAATAATTTTACACAGTTTATTGTGATCCACACTAGCAAAGACATTGGTGTAGTCAATAAAGCAGAAGTAGATGTTCTTTTCTGGAATTCTCTTGCTATTTCTGTGATCCAACAGATGTTGGCATTTTGATCTCTGGTTCCTCTGCCTTTTCTAAGCCCAGCTTGTACATCCAGAAGTTCTCAGTTCATGTACTATTGAAGCCTAGCTTGAAGGATTTTGAGCATTACCTTGCTAGCATGTGAAATGAGTGCAATTTTGCAATAGTTTGAACTTTCCATGGGATTGCCCTTCTTTGGGATGGAATGAAAACTGACTTTCCAGTCCTGTTGCCACTGCTGAGTTTCCCAAATTTGCTTTGAGAAACTATCCATATTATCAGGGATAAAGAATATGTGGTGTATGTGTGTGTGGTGTATAATTTGTACATAATATAAATATAAATTATATATATACCACAAAATATATGTATTTGAATATTACTCAGCAATAAAAAAAGAAGGAAATAAAGCCAATTGTAACAACATAAATGGACCTGTAGATTATCATGCTATGTACAGTCATACAGACAGATTGAGGTTATTTATATTTCTCCCAGCAATTTTGATTCCAGCTTGAGTTTCATCCAGCCCAGCATTTCACATGTACTCTGCATATAAGTTAAATAAGCAGGGCGACAATACACATCCTTGATGTTCTCCTTTCCCAATTTGAAACCAGTCCATATTTCCATGTCTGGTTCTAACTTGCTTCTTGACCTGAATACAGGTTTCTCAGGAGGCAGGTAAGGTGGTCTGGTATTCCTAGGTATGCCGATGATACCACCCTAATGGTAGAAACTGAAGGAGAACTAAAGAACCTCCTGATGAAGGTGAAAGAGGAGAGTGAAAAAGCTGGTTTAAAACTCAGCATTCAGAAGGCTAAGACCATGACATCCAGCCCCATCACTTCATGGCAAATAGATGGGGAAAAATGGAAACAGTAACAGACTTTATTTTCTTGGGCTCCAAAATCAGTGCAGACAGTGACTGCAACCATGAAATTAAAAGACACTTGCTCCTTGGAAGAAAATCTATGAGAAGCCTAGGCAGCATATTAAAAAGCAGAGATCACTTTACTGACAATAGTCCATGTAGTCAAAACTATGTGTTTTTTCTAGTAGTCATGTATGGATGTGAGAATTGGACCATAAAGAAGGCTGAATGCTGAAGAATTGATACTTTCAAATTGTGCTGGAAAAGACCCTTAAGAGTTCCTTGGACAGCAAAGAGATCAAACCAGTCAATCCTAAAGGAAGTCAACCCTGGATATTCATTGGAAGGATTGATGCTGAAGGTGAAGCTCCAATATTTTGGCCACCTGATGCAAACAGCTGACTCATTGCAAAGATCCCAATGCTGGGGAAGATTGAGGGCAGGAAGAGAAGGGTGTTATAGAGGATAAGATGGTTGGATGGCATCATTGACTCAATGGACATGAGTTTGAACAAACTCCAGGAGATAGTAAAGGAGAGGAAAATGTAGTGTGCTGCAGTCCATGAGATCACAAAGAGTTGGACAGGACTGAGACTGAATAATAACAAAACTTTGAAGCATCTACTGAGACATATCTTCAGGCATTACTACCAAAAATTGAAAATCTTAACCTAACCTCTTTCTTAAATGTCTGTAAGATATATTGGCAGTGAGATTAAAAGACATGCATTTCCAAAAAATATTCTTGTAAATGAAATACAGAGTGTTATTTTTAAATCAGTACTCATTCCCCAGTGGCTCAGATGGTAAAGAACCTGCCTGTAATGCAGGAGACCCGGGTCAGGAAGATCCCCAGGAAAAGGGAATGGCTGGCTACCCACTCCATCATTCTTGCCTGGAGAATTCCATGGCAGAGGAACCTGGTGGGCTACAGTCCATGGGGTCTCTAAGAGACACAACTGAGTGACAAACACTTTCACTTTATTCATTTATTAGATTTTGTCTCATTAAAATATGTTTTCTCATTTTGTATTTGTTATAAATCAGTGCAGTTTTCATATGGATTTTAACTTAAGAAAATATTTCACAGGACATGATTTCGTGATAGAACATTTTAGTTTTTCACTTCTGTGTCAATAGATACAAAATAATAGGGATTAGCGTATTTCCCTTTGACTGATGGATTCATGGCTTTCACTTTCCCTGAAAAGCAGCTGTAATATTCAGATGAGCTGATAAAGGAAGCTTGTCATTTCAGTGATCCTCTGGAGACTGTCACAGACAGCAGAATCAAGAACGGGTTTACAATTAATGAAGCCAAAGTACATTGTGAAGAACTTGTTGAGTTCCTTAAGCAACTATCATGGGCAAAGATTTCATATTAAATTGGTTAGCCCGGCCCTCATTCAGCTAGCTGAGGATTATATAGTGCAATTGTGAGAGTGTATTTGAAATGCTTCAGTCTGTAAAAAACACAAGAACTCTACAAGCTCCATTCATTTGAACTATTCTCTACAGAGTGGGAAGTCACATTTCATTACTTTTACACAGTTCCCCATTTCATTAGAAAAAAATTATAATAATACATCATTTGAGACTTTTATAATCAGAGATCTTATATTCATTCTCTAGGCAATTTTTCAACACTTTAGTTATTTGTTCAGAGAGAATATTTGAAAGAGAAAATTAACATATTCTTTCAGCCATCACTTGTGGAAGTATAAATAGTGGATATAAACTGAAAGTTCTTACAGGGTTAAAGTATCATGTATTAATTTGTTAATCAAAGTGAAGCAGCCCAAAAGGAGAGATTCCTGGTTTACTATTTGACATTAGAGTAATATTTCATATATTAGTCAATTTATTTTTACCCTAATAGTATTTATTCTTTCAATTATATAATTTCATTTTATTTTTTTATTTTACTATAATTTTTTCTTTAAATTTTTATTTTTACTTTATTTTGCTTTACAGTACTGTATTGGTTTTGTCATACATTGACATGAATCCGCCACGGGTGTACATGAGTTCCCAATCCTGAGCCCCTCTCCTACCTCCCACCCCATATCATCTCTCTGGATCATCCCCATGCACCAGCCCCAAGCATCGTGTATCCTGTATCAAACATAGACTGGCGATTCATTCTTACATGATATTATACATGTTTCAGTGCCACAAATCATCCCACCCTCTCCCTCTCCCACAGAGTCCAAAAGTCCATTCTATACATTTGTGTCTCTTTTGCTGTCTCGCATACAGGGTTATCATTACCATCTTTCTAAATTCCATATATATGTGTTAGTATACTGTATTGATGTTTTTCTTTCTNGGTATAACAGGCTCTAGGTTCATTCATCTCACTAGAACTGACTCTATTTCATTCCTTTTTATGTAAAACATAAGTTGCTTCCATGTCCTAGCTATTATAAATAGTGCTGTAGTGAACATCGGTGTGTCATTTTCAGTTATGGTTTTCTCAGGAAATATGCCCAGTAGTGGAATTATTAGGTCATATGTTAGTTTTATTCCAAATTTTTTAAGGAATTTTCATACTGTCCTCCATAGTAGCTGTATCAATTTGCATTCCCACCAACAGTGCAAGAGGTTTTCCTTTTCTTCACAGCCTCTCCAGCATTTATTGTTTGTAGATTTTTTGATCATGGCCATTCTGAATGGTGTGAGGTGATACTTCATTGTAGTTTTGATTTGTATTTCTCTAATAATGAGTGATGTTGAGCATTTTTTCATGAGTTTGCTAGCCATCTGTATATCTTCTTTGGAGAAATATCTGAACAACAACAATAATGTTTTCCAAAACCCTGTACTAAGTACCAACTGGGAAGTTTTCTCAGTCTAGTTGTTTATCGCTAGAATTGGATTACAATTTTTCTCTTATGGTCAAGCCTCAAGAGGCTTAAAACATAAGCCTCTTACGTTTTACTAAAGAATAAGAACCCATCCCAGTTTTATGAAAAGAACCTGACAACATAGCTCTCAAGGCCTTAAAGCAGAGTTTGATTAACTTACCTGCCCCTTGGGCATCACAGTTATCAGATTCCCTTTTACCATTTGTCTGTGAAAAGAAAGGGAATGCCCNAAAAAAAAAAAAATCAACATGGTGACTTTTAAAGGACTTTTCATGTTATCTGAATGTCCATGTTGTCTATCCCTTGAGTAGTCAAGGATATCACCTTGAATAGTCCTGGATGGGTAAGGGAATTCCAAAATAAAATGATGTATTTTGTCAGACAAGACACCCCATCTGCTTAAATATAATCAAGTATTTGGAGTTTTCATTTAATGCTACCAGTGAAAGGTATAGTGGAAAAGTGAATCCATAAGTTACTTTTACTAGATATAAATTGAAAACATTTTGATACAGAATAGTTATTTAGTCTCATAATGAAGCCATCAAAATTACTAAATTGTGATTTACTATGTGAAGTAAAAGTTTCTCAATCATGTCCAACTCTTTGTGACCCCATGGACTGAATTCTCCAGGCCAGAATACTGGAGTGGGTAGCCTTTACCTTCTCCAAGGGATCTTCCCAACCCAGGGATTGAACCCAGGTCTCCCACATTGCAGGTGGATTCTTTACCAGCTGAGCCACAAGGGAAGCCCAAGAATATTGGAGTGGGTAGCCTGTCCCTCCTCCAGCAAATCATCCCCTCCCAGGAATTGAACCAGAGTCTCCTGCACTGCAGGTGGATTCTTTACCAACTGAACTATCAGAGAAGCCCATATGCAAATGACATTGCATATGTAATTATATGTAAATACAAAAATATGTGCTGCACTTCGGTTGCCTTCAGATGATTGTGTGTACAAACTAAATGAAGTATGGATTTCTTATACTTAAATATGAATACCAATTTATCTTTCAATTATTGCAGGTTATCTCTGTTACCAGGAAAATTCAGTATTACCTGATAAATAACTATCAGCTTCTGTAAATAATGTTCTTCTTTCATTGCTTTAACAAAAAAAGGATTTTTCCCCATCACAATTGATTAAGATTTGGTGAAAGTTATCCATATGCTTGAAAACTGAGTTTTATTTAACAGGTACTTGGAAATATTTACAATTGTCTTTAAAAATATTTTGCTATATTTGAAGATTTACATGACTTTGATTGTCAAGGTCAGAAATAACATCCATCTGTGTTAAAAATTCTATTCTCTGAGGACATCAACAAATACAACAAGGTCATCAGTTTTATGCCTGATTATAATTAAATATGGGATTCCCTGGTGGCTCTTCAGAGTCCCTTGGACTGCAAGGAGATAAAACCAGTCAATCCTTAAGGAAGTCAGTCCTGAATATTTATTGGAAGGACTGATGTTGAAGTTGAAACTCCAGTACTTTGGCCACCTGATACGAAGAACTGACTCATTGAAAAAGACCCTGATGCTGGGAAGGATTGAAGACAGGAGGTGATGGGGACAACAGAGGGTGAGATGGTTGTTTGGCATCACCGACTCACTGGACATGAGTTTGAGCAACCTTGGAGATTTGGTGATGACAAGGAAGCCTGGTGTGCTGCAGTTCATGGGGTTTCAAAGAGTCGGACATGACTGAGAGACTGAGCTGAACTGACATAGGTATAATTATTGCTCTACCAGGAGTGTCAGCTTCTGGATAGACTATTTGTTTTAATGAGAACAGCTTTTTGTTTCTTGATTATCAGAAGAATTCTGTTAATTTTAAAAGGGTTGACAGAAGTTGGTTAGAAAACGAACCTCAATTAATTCCAAATTAGTATAACTTTATTTTCAACATTATTATGCTATGCTACTTCATTTATAAGTAGTTGATAATAGTAATGTCTAATTATTGGTGTAAGAAAATGCATTTAAATTCAAGTTAATTGAGGGGGAAAAGCAGTTCTAACATCATTTGAGAATTTAAGATTTGTTTTCCCCTCACAGAAATTATGCTGTTATCAGTGCTGGGGATGTGGTCTTGAAAGCAAAGACAAAGAATATAAAACTATTTTTTTCTTAACTGTGATATTATTGTGATTATTGAAACAGAGTCTGTGTTTATTTGTAAATTAATATAGAAAATTGAGTTAATTATAAGTATATTTAGAAAAAAAATTTTCTGTTACAAGTATCTAAATGTTTACTTTTAAATGTTTGTGTGTGTGGGGATGTCTTAAACAAACATCTTATTTGCCACTTAAATTTACAAAAGAAATGCCTTAACTTATGTGAGCTATATAATACAGTCACATTATTCTACTCACTTTACAAACATCATATATGTGATTATATGTGAGTATTATTATGCTAATACATTGGAATAAAAAGAAATTGAAGTTTTAACATATAGCATATTAAAAAGCAGAGACATTACTTTGTCAACAAAGGTCCATCTAGTCAAAGCTATGGTTTTTCTAGTAATCATGTATGGATGTGAGATTGGACTATAAAGAATGCTGAGCGCAGAACAACTGTTGCTTTTGAACTGTGGTATTGGAGAAGATTCTTGAGGGTCCTTTGGACAGCAAGGAGATCCAAACAGTCCGTCCTAAATAAAATCAGTCCTGAATATTCATCGGAAGGACTGGTGCTGAAGCTGAAACTCCAATACTTCGGCCACCTCATGCGAAGAGCTGACTCATTGGAAAAGACCCTGATGCTAGGAAAGATTGAGGACAGGAGGATGAGGGGACGACAGAGAATGAGATGGTTGGATGTTATCACCAACTCAATGGACATGAGTTTGAGTAAACTCCAGGAGTTGTGATGGACAGGGAGGCCTGCTGTGCTGCAGTCCATGGGGTCGCAAAGAGTTGGACATGACTGAGCGACTGAAGTGAACTGAATTGAACCATTTTATAGATTATGAATGTATAGCTTGTCTACTCATATGTTTATAGATGTATTTTAATATTTTATAAAATGCATTTGATCTTTTAGAATCTTCTTCACTAATTTCTTTTATTTCTTTTATATTTTTATGAACAGTTAACAAGAACACTTTATCTTCCTTTAACCTATTTAAAACAGATATAGTGTTATCCTTTCTAAGTTATATGAGTTGCTGAAGCTTCATATTTTAGAAGCTTACATACTTATACTCTACTAATAACTTAGCTAATGTCTTCCAAAATTATGTTTTAGACAGATATTTTATGCTTGCTTTATGGAATAAACACAAAGATGCAGGACATACTAATCTTGGTGTTTATGAGTACTTAATATTGATAATCCCTAAAGATATAGTAGGGCTTCCCTGGTGGCTCAGACAGTAAAGAATCCACTTGTAATGCAGGAAACCTGGTTTTGATCCCTGGGCAGGAAGATACAGTGACTAATATTCATATTGTTTATGTTTATGAGTACTGCATTATGATAATATATGATTAATTTCCTAGATTCTCAGATTCATTTAACAAAGAGATTACTAGTGGAATAAAGATATTTCTAATAATATCATGAAGAAAGCCTTAAGCTCACAATAAACCACCACTCAGATAGCAACTTGATTTTGAATAAAATGCATCTATCTAATGTGTGTTTCCAGAAAGAGAAAGAAACTAATACAACTAATACTCATATATTTGTTGAAGTTCTTTGACTTCAAAATCTTTTTTCAGCATGCTAGCTAAGGTTTCTACTTCTTGAGTGGTTTTGTAGGAATGTGTCTGCTTCATAAATACTTTAAACTGCTATTAATGTATATGTCCATGTTTAAAGTATATAGACTATTATAAACCATCTTGTCTATTTGTTGAGTTTTAATGTAAATAGCATTGTTCAAAAAATAGAAATTAATATATAACTAATTTCTTAGCAAGAATTTGAATTCTACCTTAAATTCATTCACTAATTTGTAAACACCTGGTAATGAGAGAAAAATTTGAATCATAATTCAGAACCACTTTTAGATATGATGAGGGCAAGGGAGAAAGAAAAGTAGATTTATGTCTGTATGGATAGAGATAGTGATTAAATAGGTACCACTGCTATGCTAAATAATATTCAGTAATATTTCCTGTTTCAACATTCATTAAGCACCCGTTTTGTAAAGGCAGTGTGTTATATATTACTGGTAAAACTATTAACCAAATAAAGCCATCACATTTACTGTTTTATAAAATCTGAGAAATAAATATCTGAATAACTAGTAATTCATAATGATAAATGACTTAATTTATATGTATAATATGTATAAGGTACTAAAGAAACACAAAATGAACAATTCATTAATTCTGTAGTGATAGGACAATGGAGATTTTAAGGGAAGTTACAAATTGGAAATGATAGTGGAGTACTTTAACACCCCCTCTTGCATTAATGGACAGATCATCAAGACAGAAAGTTAATAAGGAAACACAAGCTTTAAATGACACATTAGACCAGATGGACCTAATTGATATTTATATGATAGTCTGTCCAAAAGCAGCAGAATGCACTTTCTTTGAAGTGCACATGAAACGTTTTTCAGGTTGATCATATATTGAGTCAAAAAGCAAGTCTCTGTAATTAAAGACATTTGAGAAATTTGAAATTGTATCAAGCATTAAGTACAGAAAAAAAAAAAAAAACAACAACCTGTAAAACAAACAAATACATGGAAGCTAAACAATATGCTACTATATAACCAAGCAATCACTGAAGAAATCAGAGTGGAAATAAAAATAAATACCTAGAAACAAATGACAACAAAAACACAGTGACCCAAAATATATGGGATGCAGCAGAATTAGTTCTAAGAGCAAAGTTTATAGGAATGCAATCCTCAAGTAACAAGAGAAACCTCAAATAGATGTGTTTCTTTTGGATCTTAGAAAATAAAAGTAATTTGATGGTGATGAAAAGAGTAATGTTGATAATAGTATCAAAGCTGGTGGATGGATTTCCACATGGAGACATGATCACAAGATAAAAAGTGTCTTATAGTGTAAAAAGCTTTCAAGTATGGAATGGATCAGGTAAAACTTTTTTGGAGGGAGAATATACTGACACTGAAAAGGATGCAAGGGGTTGTGAGTGAAAGTGGCTCAGTCGTGTCTGACTCTTCGCGACCCCATGGACTATATAGTCCATGGAATTCTCCAGGCCAGAATACTGGAGTGGGAAGTCTCTCCCTTCTGCAGGGGATCTTCCTAACCCAGGGATTGAACCCAGGTCTCCCACATTGTAGGCAGATTCTTTACCAGCTGAGCCACAAGGGAAGCCCAAGAATACTGGAATGGGTAGCCTATCCCTTCTTCATCCCTTCCTGTCCCTTCCTATCCCTGGATCTTCCTGACTGAGGAGTCAACCTGGGGTCTCTTGCATTGTAATGGGTTGGGAAGGCATAAAAGCAGAGATAATCTAAGAGGCTATTATTGTAAGAACTCTTGTAAATATTTTAGAAGGTAATCACAGTTCTGTATCTAGAAATAGGACTGAGGGAAATAGTCTAAAATTATTTTTTATAAAACCTACTAATCTAAAATTAATCTGACATTGTTACTTGTGTTCTAACATAAAATTATTAACTAATAACAATTTTATGAGTGACACTGTCATTGATTATGCCTGGAAAATTATCTATTTAAACTAAGAGATTTTAAATCATACTCTTAATTGACATGGTTAATTTATATAGATAATTTATTTTTATTTATTTTTAATATAATGTGGTTATGTATTTGATCCCTAATATCTTTTTTCATCAAAATAGTAGAGCACATTAAGAAAACTCTTCCCCAGATCTTATGGCTTTGTACTGTGCTTGGGAATTACAGAATTATGTATATGTTTTAAGAAATATAAAAATCCTAACAATTAATTTGAATTAATAAATTAAATAATATGATAAGTATATTTATATACAAAGTCATTTGTTATTAAGGGTATTAGGTAATAATAATGTCTTTCTAAAAGTGAAAGTGTAAAAGTGTTAGTCACTCAGTCATGTCCTACTTTTTGTGACCCATGGACTGTAGCCAACAAGGCTACTCTGTCCGTGGAATCCTCCAGCAAAGAATGAGGGAGTGGGTATTCATTCTCTTCTCCAGGGGATCTTCCTGACCCAGGGACTGAACCTGGGTCTCCTGCACTGCAGGCAGATTGTTTACTGTCTGAGCCACCAGGAAAGCCCCAATACCCTTCTACCTGAAGCAGAGGATTGAACAAATATTCATCTAAAAGAATTTTTAATTATTTGAGTATTTTTTCCAGTGTTCACCTTTTATGTTATCGTTTTCTGAGAGAGTTATATGTAAAGTTATAAACAGCATCACATTGGATGCATTTTATATACAATTACATTTTATGGTATGCATTAAAATTTCAAAGAATATTGTGACAGTTAATCATGAGGTAAAGTCAAGAGGAATGCTTTAAGTGGAAGAAAATGGCTCAAAATGCCTGATTCAACTCTTTTGCATATGTAGAAAAATTATGTGTGACATAATGTAAAGATACATTCAGGTTATGCTATGGAACATAAAATAGTAAAATTTTAGCTCATAAAAAATAGCTGATGAATTCCAGAAGTGAAGTCAATAACCGATTCAACTCATTCTACTGGAAAGACAATTACTTTAAGAAAAATAGCTTTCACACACCTGTGATTACATTTAAGAGAATAATATTGAGAACAATTCCTGGAATTATCCTCCTAATATAAATTATTCTTGTTTACCAGAATTTATAATCAGTATCAATTAATAATGCATGCTATGGTACAATATAATCTCAGTATATAAGAAAAGTAAGCCTTTATCTCTTGGTATTTATCTTTGAAGGAAACTACTCTGTATGAACTCTTAAATCTCAGCTAAAGCCTTGTGTGTGCATAAAAAGCTTTGTTTTGCTTTTCTAAAGGTGTTCATCTTTCTCATCATTTATTTTATTTTCTCATAGTCAATGTTAAGTTCTTTAAGTATTATCATGATTAATAACCCTTTCCTTGAATTCAGTCTGCCATTTTGCTGTGATTTATAATGCTGGAGTCAGATCAATAAGAACAGACTTGTGCTTTTTATCGTTGGAAAAACTTTGTCTTCATTTCAATTCATTTCTCTTATGTTAAGGTCAGAATTGAAGACCAAAACCCAATGTACTTGTTTATTACTTTATTTCATTTTCTGGTGTGCTGCTATGCTCATATTTTGTGTAAGATACTTATTCTTCTTCCTGGTCTTATATTTACAAATGTTAATTTTTTTATTGTTCTTTCACCTTTACTTCTCTTCTTCAAGTGGTTTTGCACCAATGCACTTACAACATCCACGTCAATGTTTTAAGAAAGTACACATTTCAACATGATTAGTTGACTCTTCCTAGAGTCATTTAAGTCTAGGTTAGATAGATTATAAAATGTGCATCATCATAAAGAAAAACAGCAAAAGAGTATCTAAAAATGTTTTTCTTAGAAAAAAGTAACCCAACAGAAAAGAAGAGGTATTTGAGTTTGTTTCTTAGAATTGTTTCTTCGAATGGTGATTGCACTCCTTGATATTTCATTATCTTTTGTGTGGGCTCATATTCCTTTGAAAGAATCATCTTCTTTTTTTTAATAAGGTTTATTTCAGTTCAGTTCAGTCCTGTCCAACCCTTTGCAATCCCATGAACTGCAGCACATCAGGTCTCCCTGTCTATCACCAACTCCCAGAGTTTATTCAAACTCATGTCCATTGAGTCAGTGATGCTATCCAACCATCTCATTCTCTGTCATCCCCTTCTCCTCCTGCCTTCATTCTTTCCCAGAATCAGGGTCTTTTCTAATGAGTCAGCTCTTCGCATCAGGTGGCCAAAATATTGGAGTTTCAACTTCAATATCAGTCCTTCCAGTGAATATTCAAGATTGACTTACTTTAGGATAGACTGGTTGGATATCCTTGCAGTCTAAGGGATTCTCAAAGTCTTCTCGAACACCACAGTTTAAAAGCATCAATTCTTTGGTGCTCAGCTTTCTTTACAGTCCGGCTCTCACATCCATACATGACAACTGGAAAATTCATAGCCTTGACTAGATGGACTTAGTCGGCAAAGTAATGTGTCTGCTTTTTANCATTTTGCTGTGATTTATAATGCTGGAGTCAGATCAATAAGAACAGACTTGTGCTTTTTATCGTTGGAAAAACTTTGTCTTCATTTCAATTCATTTCTCTTATGTTAAGGTCAGAATTGAAGACCAAAACCCAATGTACTTGCTTATTACTTTATTTCATTTTCTGGTGTGCTGCTATGCTCATATTTTGTGTAAGATACTTATTCTTCTTCCTGGTCT
The DNA here is from genome assembly GCA_006410615.1 of Neotragus moschatus. NCBI lineage: Eukaryota > Metazoa > Chordata > Mammalia > Artiodactyla > Bovidae > Neotragus > Neotragus moschatus. The sequence continues at coordinate 2,631,998 of SJYA01001145.1, forward strand.
TATATTTACAAATGTTAATTTTTTTATTGTTCTTTCACCTTTACTTCTCTTCTTCAAGTGGTTTTGCACCAATGCACTTACAACATCCACGTCAATGTTTTAAGAAAGTACACATTTCAACATGATTAGTTGACTCTTCCTAGAGTCATTTAAGTCTAGGTTAGATAGATTATAAAATGTGCATCATCATAAAGAAAAACAGCAAAAGAGTATCTAAAAATGTTTTTCTTAGAAAAAAGTAACCCAACAGAAAAGAAGAGGTATTTGAGTTTGTTTCTTAGAATTGTTTCTTCGAATGGTGATTGCACTCCTTGATATTTCATTATCTTTTGTGTGGGCTCATATTCCTTTGAAAGAATCATCTTCTTTTTTTTAATAAGGTTTATTTCAGTTCAGTTCAGTCCTGTCCAACCCTTTGCGATCCCATGAACTGCAGCACATCAGGTCTCCCTGTCTATCACCAACTCCCAGAGTTTATTCAAACTCATGTCCATTGAGTCAGTGATGCTATCCAACCATCTCATTCTCTGTCATCCCCTTCTCCTCCTGCCTTCATTCTTTCCCAGAATCAGGGTCTTTTCTAATGAGTCAGCTCTTCGCATCAGGTGGCCAAAATATTGGAGTTTCAACTTCAATATCAGTCCTTCCAGTGAATATTCAAGATTGACTTACTTTAGGATAGACTGGTTGGATATCCTTGCAGTCTAAGGGATTCTCAAAGTCTTCTCGAACACCACAGTTTAAAAGCATCAATTCTTTGGTGCTCAGCTTTCTTTACAGTCCGGCTCTCACATCCATACATGACAACTGGAAAATTCATAGCCTTGACTAGATGGACTTAGTCGGCAAAGTAATGTGTCTGCTTTTTTAATATGCTCTCTAGGTTGATCATAACTTTTCTTCCAAAGAGTAAACATCTTTCAATTTCCTGGCTGCAGTCACCATATGCAGTGATTTTGGAGCCCACAAAAATAAAGTCTGCTACTGTTTCCACTGTTTCCCCATCTATTTGCCATGAAGTGATGGGACTGGATGCCATGATCTTAGTTTTCTGAATGTTGAGCTTTAAGCCAACTTTTTTACTCTCCTCTTTCACTTTCATCAAGAGGCCCTTTAGTTCCTCTTCACTTTCTGCCATAAGCGTGGTATCATCTGATATTTCTCCAGGCAATTTTTTACTTTGGTTGACAGATAAAAACCCATGTTTCTGTGTTTCTCCTGAGGAATTGATGTCTATGTGCATACTGAGAAAAAGGGGAGATATCCTCAGACAAAAAGTCTGGCATTTCATTTGGGTTGAAAAATCTTGTTTGGTTCACATAATCAGGCTATTCTGGCCCTCTAGGAATATCTCTGTATCACTGCTCAAAGCAATTCTATTTCTGTAAGGCTTTTCTCTATGTAATCACTTATGTCACAGAGTGAAAAGGAAAGGGATAAGACCAATCAGGGACGTACTTATTTGACTTCATCTCTTATTTTATGCATCCCATATCAGCCTGACTTATTGTTATTATTATAATTGAACTGTACCTAGGTTGATTATTATTATAATTGAATTGCACCTAGGTTGATTTTGAGTTAGGGCTGCTGTGCTATGTTTTGTTTTAGCACTTTGGTGCTCTTGGGCCTCCAACAGGTCTTCCTGAGAAAGTATAAGGAAGGAAAAAGAGTACAGTTCAAAAACTCCCATGCCCATTCTCTGGCATCTGCTACATTTTCACATGACATTGCCATTCCACCTACCAGGACATCTGATTTAACACTATGTATCAGTCACCTGAATTATTTCTCAGAGGAATTAAGTGAAATTCAGGGATACATCAGCTTCCCTCTTCCTTCTGTTGGATCTCTCAACCCTTACACTTATTTAGAATTTATTATGTGAAAGGACAGTACATATGATGTTTTGTCCATTGATTATTGAATTATAGGAAAGTTCTCCTCTGGGAACTGAATAATTTAATTTTAGATTTCCACAAAAATAAAAATCAATTGACTATAGATTCTAATAACGTTCTTACAGTTCATGGGGGCCTTTGGTAAAGAATCTGCCTGCCAGTGGAGGAGACACAGGTTCAATTCCTGGAAAGTCCCCTGGAGAAGGAAATGGCAACCCACTCCAGTGTTCTTGCCTGGGAAATCCCAGGACAGAGGAAGCTGGTGGACTCAGTGCATGGGATCATGAAAGAGGAAGATAGGACTTAGTAACTAAACAACAAGTTCACCAGCCCACTAGTAGATCATATTTTACTACCTGAAAAGCACATTTGCTTTGATGACCTATTCCTAGAAATTTACACTTGCTATCACAAAATTTCTGTCAAGTAAATAATTCCTTGCATGAAACTGATACTACATCCTTTATTGTTCTTGTAAAAAATATGAATGTTGGATTAAATTATTTCATGTGGAACATTTAACTTTATACTGCATTTTAAATGTACTCTGATGCCCATAACTTCTTTATCGGCAATAAAAATGAGCTAAGATAGAAGCAGTCTACATTTCTCTTTGATGTGCTCAGCTCAAAGGTCCAAGTAGACAAATCTTTTGATTGTTCATCACAAGTGCTTACTGTCTTTCAGAACATAAGATTCTTAGGATTAAGGCAGACTGATCTTAAAGTGAATGTGACTATATTTGAGTTTGCATTTTTCTCTTTTGCAGAATATGTAAAATCACTCCATAAAGCTCCAGAAAAAGGTAAAATAAAGGTGAAGTGAAAGAAACATTTTCTTTTTTATTTGCTCAATTCTCATCTCTAGTTAATTATATAGATAAAGTAGAAACAATAAAATTTCCTATCCTGAGAAATACAGCTGAATCTTAAAATGTTAATCAAGTCAGAATAAGAAACCAGGAGGGTCACCTGTAAATAACTAGGAGAGTCACCCAAGAAATTATGTAGCCTCTTTATTTGGCATCATAAACTACTTATTCCTACCCTTCCCACTCTATATGAAAAAAATTTTAACATTTATCATATTATAATGAAGCCAATAGAGTTGAGGGACTGATTCCTTGCTCAATATGAGCTTTCTGTAATATTCCTGAAAATTATTTATTTTTGTGAGAGTGGCTTGTGTTTAAAGCAGTAGGTTTTAAAAAAAATCTGCAATCTTATCATTCACAATGGTGGAAACATTTGGTGGAATCTTGCTCGCATATTGATTCTGGGAACACAAATCCTTTTCTCCCCCTGCTAATGTTAAGATGGATTAGGTTCATCTGATTATTTCTTGCTCATTTGTTTTTGTTGTTGTTCAGTCACTCAGTCATGTCCGATTCTTTGCAACCCCGTGGACTGCAGCACAACAGGTTTCCCTGTCCATCACCATCTCCTGGAATTTGCTCAAACTTATGTCCTTTGAATCAGTAATGCCATCCAGCCATCTTGTCCTCTGTTGTCCCCTTCTCCTCCTGCCTTCAATCTTCCTCAGCATCAGAGTCTTTTCTAATAAATCAGCTCTTCACATCAGGAGGCCAAAATAGTGGAGCTTGAGTTTCAGCAAAATTTCCTCCAATGAGTATTCAGGACTGGTTTGATCTTGCAGTCCAAGGGACTCTCAAGAGGCTTCTCCAACACCACAGTTCAAAAGCATCAATTCTTCAGTGTTCAGCCTTCTTTATAGTCCAACTTTCACATCCATACATGGCTACTGGAAAAACCATAGCTCTGATTATACGGATCTATGTTGGTAAAATAATGTCTGCTCTTTAATATGCTGTCTAGGATGGTCATGACTTCCCTGGTGGCTCAGACGGTAAGGTGTCTGCCTACAATGTAGGCAACCTGGGTTTGATATCTGGGTTGGGAAGATCTCCTGGAGAAGGAATGGGAACCCACTCCAGTATTCTTGGCTGGAAAATCCCATGGATGGAGGAGCCTCGTAGGCTACAGTCCATGGGGTTGCAAACGGTCACATGACTGAATGACTTCACTTTCATTTTCTAGGTTGGTCATAATTTTTCTTCCAAGAAACAAGTGTCTTTTAATTTCATAGTTGCAGTCAACATCAGCAGTGGTTTTGGAGCCCAATAAAACAAAGTCTCTCATTGTTTTCATTGTTTCCCATCTATTTGCCATAAATTGATGGGAATGGATACCATGACCTTGGCTTTTTGAATGTTGAGTTTTAAGCTAGCTTTTTCATTCTCCTCTTTCACTTTTATCAACAGGGTTTTTAGTTCCTATTTGCTATCTGCCATAAGGGTGGTGTCATCTGCATATCTGAGGTTATTGATATTTCTCCTGGCTATCTTGATTCCAGCTTGTGCTTCATCTAGTTCAGCATTTTGCATGATGTACTCTACATATATGTTAAATTAGCAGGGTGACAATATACAGCCTTTACATACCCCTTTTGCAGTTTTGAAGCAATCCATATTTCCATGTCTGGGTCTAACTGTTGCTTCTTGACTTGCATACAGGTTTCTCAGGAGACAGGTTAGGTGGTCTGGTATTCCCATTTCTTTAAGAGTTTTCCACAGTTTGTTTTGATCCACACAGTCAAAGGTATTAGCATAGTTGATGACACAGAAAGAAAGTGAAAGTTACTCAGTCATGTCAGACTCTTTGCCACCACAATTGACTATACAGTCCATAGAATTCTCCAGCCCAGAATACTGGAGTGAGTAGTTTTTCGCTTCTTCATGAGATCTTTGTAACCCAGAAGTTGAACCCAGGTCTCCCACAGTGCAGGCAGATTATTTACCAGCTTAGCCACAAGGGAAGCCCAAGAATACTGGAGTGGGTAGCCCTTCCCTTCTCCAGAGGATCTTCCCAACTCAGGCATTGACCCGGGGTCTCCTTAATGGCAGGCAGATTCTTTACCAGCTGAGCTATCAGGGAAGCCTTAGTAGATGACTGAAGCAGAAGTAGATGCTTTTCTGGATTTCTCTTGCTTTTTCTATGATCCAGTGGATATTTGGAATTTGATTATTTGTTCCTCTTCTTTTTATAAATCCAGCTTGACCAAGTTCTCAGTTCATGTACTATTGAAGCCTGGCTTGGAGAATTTTGAACACTACTTTGCTAGCATGTAAATGAGTGGTTGTTGGGCATTGCCCTTCTTTGAGATTGGATCTTTTCCAGCCTGTGGCCGCTGCTGAATTTCCATATCTGCTGGCATATTGAGTGCAACACTTTAACAGCATCATCTTTTAGTATTTGAAATAACTCAGCTGGAATTCCATCACCTCCACTGCCTGGCTCTAGATGAGTGATCACACCATCATGGTTATCTGGGTCATTAAGATCTTTTTTGTATAGTTCTTTTGTGTGTTCTTCCCTTGTGGCTCAGCTGATAAAGAATTTGCCTGCAATGTGGGAGGCCTGGGTTCAATCCCTAGGTTAGGAAGATCCCCTGTGGAAGGGAAAGTCTATTCACTCCAGTATCCTGGCCTAGAGAATTCCATGGACTGTATATTCCATAGGGTCACAAAGAGTCGGACACAACTGAGAAACTTTCACTGTGTCTGTTCTTGCCACCTCTTCTTAATATCATCTGCTTCTGTTAGTTAGGTCCATACTGTTTCTGTCCTTTATTGTGCCCATATTTGCATGGAATAGTCCTTGGTATCTCTAATTTTCTTGACAAGATCTCTAGTCTTTCCCATTCTATTGTTTTTCTCCATTTCTTTGCACTGTTCTCTTGGGAAGGCTTTCTTGTCTCTCCTTGCTATTCTTTATATATTGTTCCAAATATGCTGTGTGCGTGTGCATGCTCAGTCATGTCTGACTCTCTGCAATCCCATGGACTGTAGCCCACCAGGCTCCTCTGCCCATGGAATTTTTCTGGCAAGAATATTGGAGTGGGTTGCCATTTCTTACTCCACAGGATCTTCCTGATCCAGGGATTGAACCCATGCCTCTTGAGTCTCCTGTATTTGTCAGCCAGATTCTTTATCACTGCGCCACCTGGCAAGCTGTTTTATCTTAAATGAGGTTATGCTAGTGATCTATGTACCATGCACTGTGATGATCCCTACTTATCTCTTCCCTTTTAAGAAGTTTTAATAAGATAGCTGTCCCAGTTCTTTGCTAAGATACCCAGAATTTGGAGGAAAGGACCTTCCAGAGACATCACATTTGTCTCTCGTTGGTAGGACTAACTTCTCCATGCCTTCTCTTGTACCAAGCTTATGAACAGAAAAGCCATGGACTATGTGATGTATTGCTATTGAAACTTAGTGAAGGAGAAAAACAAAAATCATTGTGGAAAAGCTTAGATAATTATGTTTTTAAATGTCAAAAGTTATGTTAAATGCATGGGAAAAGATCTAGTCTTTCTTTATTTAAAGGACTCTGTCAGAACAACTGTATTATTTAAGATGTTTTGAGATTGTATATCCTAAGGCTACTTGGGTTCTGGAAGGTTAATTTTATTTTTATAGATACTTTCCCAATTCATTGTGACTCTAAGTGACTCCCCAGTTGCATTCCTAAGACCTTTCCTTTGTCTTTATTTCCATGGATAAGTCTGCTTTGTATCAATGGTATCACATGGTTTACAAAATATATTTTGTTTTAAATTTATTATACAGAAACATCTTATCTTAAATATAATAATATAGACAAGGACATGGAGCTATATATTCTTCCTACCTTTGCTCTGGAAATTTAATTCCTTTTCAGGTATAACAATAGAGTTACTTAAAATGCTTGCATGATTTTTTTTAAAAAATAAAGATTTTTTAAAAATATTTAAAATAAAGAACTGACTCATTGGAAAAGACCCTGGTGGTGGGAATGATTGAAGGTGGGAGGAGAAGGGGACAACAGGGGATGAGATGATTGGATGGCATCACCGACTCAATGGACATGAGTTTGGGTAAACTCTGGGAGTTTGTGATGGACAGGGAGGCCTGGCATGCTGTGGTTAACAGGGTCACAAAGAGTCAAACACAACTGAGTGACTGAACTGAACTGAGGAAGTCAAAAGATACCTGGAGTAACAGGCAAGTTTGGCGTTGGAATACAAAAATGAAGCAAGGCAGAGGCTAACAGAGTTTTGTCAAAAGAACATGCTAGTCGTAGCAACCATCCATTTTCAACATCTTAGGAGACGATGCCTATTGTGGCTCAGTCAGTAAAGTGTCTGCCCACAATGCGGGAGGCCCCAGTTCGATCCTTGAGTTGGGAAGATTCCCCTGGAGAATGTAATGGCAGCTTACTCCAAGACTCTTAAATTCCATGGATGGAGGAGCCTGGTAGGCTACAGTCAATGGGGTCACAAAGAGTTGGACATGACTGAGCGGCTTCACTTTCACTTTTTAAAGAGATGATGCTACACATGGACCTGACCAGATAATCAATATTGAAACCAGATTGATAATGTTATTTGCAGCCAAAGATAACGGTCAGCAAAAACAAGACCTAAAGTTGACTGTGGTTCAGATCATAGGTTTCTTATTTAAAAATTCAGGCTTAAATTGTAGAAAGTAGAGAAAACCACTAGGCCATTCAGATTTGATCTAAATCAAATCCCTTATGATTATACACTGGATGTGATGGACAGATGCAAGAGACTAGACCTGGTAGACAGACTGCCTGAAGAACTACAGATGAAGGTCCATAAAATTGTATAGGAGGCAGTGACTAAAACATCCCAAAGAAATAGAAATGCAAGAAAGCAAAGTGATTGTCTCAGGATGAATTACAAATAGCTGAGGAAAGAAGAGAAGTGAAAGACAAGGTATAAAGAGAACGATATACCCAACTGCATGCAGTTCCACAGAAGAGCAAGGAGAGATAGGAAGGCCTTCATAAATGGACAATGCAAAGAAACAGAGGAAAACAAAATAATGGGAAATACTAGAGATCTCTCAAGAAAGTTAGAGATATCAAAGGAACATTTCATGCATGGATGGGCATGATAAAGGACCTAACAGAGGCAGAAGGGATTAAGAAGAGGTGGCAAGAATACATAGAAGAACTAGGCAAAAAAGGTCTTAATGACTCAGATAACCACAATAGTGTGGTCACTCATCTAGAGACAGACATCCTGGAATGCATGGTCAAGTAGACCTTAGGAAGCATTACTATGAACAAAGCTATTGCAGGTGATGGATTCCAGCTGAGCTACTTAAAATCTTAAAGATGATACTGTTGAAGTACTGTGCTAAGTATGTCAACAAATTTGGAAAACTCAGCAGTGGCCACAGAGCTGGAAAAAGTCAGTTTTCATTCCAATCCCAAAGAAGAAAGATACAAAAAAAAGTTCAAACTACAGTACTATTGAGCTCATTTCACATTCTAGGAAGGTTATGGTGAAAATCCTTCAAGATAGGCTTTAGCAATACATGAACTGAGAACATCCAGATGCACAAGCTGGGTTTCCAAGAGGTACAGGAACAAGAGATCAAACTGCCAACATTCTTTAAATCATGGAGAAAGTAAGGGAGTTATAGAAAACCTTTTGCTTCATTGACTTAGCTAAAGCCTTTGACAGTGTAGATCACAAAAAATTGTGGAAAATTCTTAAAAGGATGAAATTACCAGACCATCTTACCTGTCTCATGAGAAACCTGTAAACAGGTCAAGAAGCAATAGTTAGAACCAAACATAGAGCAACTGACTGGTTCAAAATTGAGAAAGGAATATGAAAAGGTTGTATATTGTGACCCTGCTTATTTAACTTATATGCAGAGTATATCATGTGAAATGCCAAGTTGGATGAACACAAGCTGGAATCAAGATTGCTGGAAGAAATATCAACAATCTCAGATATGTAAATGATTCATATTACATTAGAAAATAAACATTACATTTCTCTAATGGAAGAAAGTGAAGAGGAACTAAAGAACATCTTGATGAAGGTGAAAGAAGAGAGAAAAAAAGTTGGTTTGAAACTCAGCATTCAAAAAACTAAGATCTTTGTATCTTGCCCCATCACTTCATGGCAAAAAGAAAGAGAAAAAGTGGAAGAAGTGAGAGATTTTATTTTCTTGGGCTCCAAAATCACTGAAGACAGGACTGCAGTCACAAAATTAAAAGACACTTCCTCCTTGAAAGGAAAGCTATGACAAACCTAGACAACATATTAAAACATCACTTTGCTGACAAAGGACCGTGTAATTAAAGTTATAGTTTTTCCAGTAATCATGTACAGATGTGAGAGTTGGATAATAAAGAAGGCTGAAAATGTGAAAATTGCTCAGTCATGTTCCACCTTTTGCAACCCCATGGACTATACAGTCCATGGAATTCTCCAGGCCAGAATACTGGAGTGGGTAGCCTTTCCCTTCTCCAGGGGATCTTCCCAACTCAGAGATCAAACCCAGTGAAAACGACTGAAAGTGGTTTCTTTACCAGCTGAGTCATCAGGGAGCACCAAGAATACTGGAGTGGTTAGCCTATACTTTCTCCAGGGGAACTTCCCAACCAGAGAATTGAACTGGCTTCTCCTGCACTGCAGGTGGATTCTTTACCAGCTGAACTATCAGGGAAGTCTTAAAGAAGGCTGATCACTGAATAACTGATGCTTTCAAATTGTGATTCTGGAGAAGACTTTTGAGAGTCCCTTGGACTGTAAAGAGATCAAACCAGTCAATCCTAAAGGAAATCAGTCCTAAATATTCATTGAAAGGACTAATGCTGAAGCTGAAACTCCAGTACTTTGACCATCTAATGTGAAGAGCCAACTCATGGGAAAATACTTGATGCTTGGAAGGATTGCAGGCAAAAGGAGAAGAGGATGACAGAGGGGGACATGGCTACATAGAACCACCAATTCATTGGACATGAATTTGAGCAAATTCTGAGATANAAATATTCATTGAAAGGACTAATGCTGAAGCTGAAACTCCAGTACTTTGACCATCTAATGTGAAGAGCCAACTCATGGGAAAATACTTGATGCTTGGAAGGATTGCAGGCAAAAGGAGAAGAGGATGACAGAGGGGGACATGGCTACATAGAACCACCAATTCATTGGACATGAATTTGAGCAAATTCTGAGATATAGTGGAGGATGGAGGAGGCTGGTGAACTGCAGTCCGTGAGGTCACAAAGAGCCAGAGATGACAGAGATTGAACAACTACAGCTATATTTTGGTAATTCTAAAAAAAAATAGCTTAAGTTATTTTTGATTCTTTGAAATTTAAAATAAATGATCCCTAAGTGTCTCCATTGAACTTGAATTGCACTTAATAATGTTGTCTCTCATAGTTAGCATTTTAACCTTCTCTGATTACTCCATTTCCTTCCAAACATTTGCTCAAATAAATAGAACAGTTGAAATTCCCTTCAAATCATTTCTTTCAAAAAATGTTTTATTTCATGAATATCTTTAATCATATTATGTCTTTGTGACTTCCTGGATTTAAATGATTTCCCTCTCCTGGAGTCAACACTCAGATAATCTATATCTAGGAAATCCATGAGTGATCACTGTCTTCATCATTGAAATTAATGCAGTGTTGACAGGGTAGACCTTAAAAAGTACAGATTCTCTTTTATTTTAAGTTAATATCATAGGAATCCTAATTTTAGTAGTTACTCCTTTTACATGCATAAACTGAGCAAATAATGAAGTCAGTCATGTAAATTTATTATTCANTTTTTTTTTGACTGAGATATATAACTTACATGGGTTCCTCAGATGGCTCTAGAACCCACCTGCCAATGCAGGAGACATGAGAGACAGGGGTTTCATCCATGGGTCATGGATTGGGAAGATCCTCTGGAGGAGGGCATGGCAACCCACTCCAGGATTTTTGCCTGGAGAATCGCATGGACAGAGGAGCCTGGCAGGCTATAGTCCATAGTGTCACAAAGAATCGGACACAACTGAAGTGACCTAGCATGCACACATATATCACTTAAATACTGATGTCTTACATTTTTGCCATTCATGAATAATATGAATTTTCCATGAGTTAGGGCTTCTCTGGTGGCTCAGACAATAAAGAATATGCCTGCAATGTGGGAGGGAGACCTGGGTTCAATCCCTGGATCAAGAAGATCCCCTGGAAAAGGGAATGGCTACCCAATCCAGTATGTTTGCCTGGAGAATTCCATGGACAGGGGTGCCTGGTGGGGTACAGTCCATGGTGACGCAAAGAGTTAGNATGAATTTTCCATGAGTTAGGGCTTCTCTGGTGGCTCAGACAATAAAGAATATGCCTGCAATGTGGGAGGGAGACCTGGGTTCAATCCCTGGATCAAGAAGATCCCCTGGAAAAGGGAATGGCTACCCAATCCAGTATGTTTGCCTGGAGAATTCCATGGACAGGGGTGCCTGGTGGGGTACAGTCCATGGTGACGCAAAGAGTTAGGTACAACTGAACCACTAATACATTCACACCTTCACTTTCACTGTGAGTTTATACCAGTCCACTTAAGCATTAAGAATGCTATACCCAAATTATCTCACTAGCAATATAGCTGGCTGCCATAGGTCTACACAAAATAACCTTTGTTGAAAGAATAAATTTATTAATTAATATTAAATGCAAGCTCATGTAAATAGTCACACACCTTGCATTCGTCCCTTTGATTGTGGAATAGGAAAATTTGCCCTTTTTGAATTTTGCAGTTATACTCCAAGCCTCTGTAATTCTGGTAGTAATTTGTATAACTTCTTTTGATTTTTTATTTAAGAATATTTTGTTTTTACTTAATGTTTTCAGATAATGTTTGACCTGTATACTTTATTCCAGTAGCTGATGAGGGACAGGGAAGCCTGACATGCAGCAGTACATGGTGTCATAAAGAGTCGGACATGACTGAGTGACTAAGCAAATATACTTGGTTAAATATATTTAATTAAGCATCTTCTCTTCAAAAATATTTTAGAATGAATATTCTATATAAATTCAGACTCCTAATAAAGTAAATAATGAATTGTGTTCTATACTCTTCCTAATAAAAAAGTCATAAAATTTGGAGTGAAAAAAGTTATTCACATCATAGTGTAGACCCACATGATGAGTAATGATTTACATTTTTCGTAATGATTACTTTAACAGTTTTCTATTGCTATATAATACATTATGTTACAGAAATAAGAAATAATGTTTTAAGTTATAAACCACCAATTAAATTTTCAAAATTAAAAATAAATTATCCTTGCGCTCAGAAATTCAAATCAAAATTTTATGTTTTCTGAAGCTCAATCTTTGTTAACTGATAATCGTATACCAACAAAAATATTATTTGGAATGTAATCTTAAGTATAGTTATGATGGACATTGTCTCACTGTGTAAAATAAACCATTGATCTTATATTGAGTTTTAGGGAAGAATTTCCGGGGGGTTATATTGATAGAGGAGCTTGGTAGGCTGCAGTCCACGGAGCGACTTCACTTACACTTTTCACTTTCCTGCATTGGAGAAGGAAATGGCAACCCACTCGAGTGTTCTTGCCTGGGGAATCCCAGGGAGGGGAGAGCCTGGTGGGCTGCCATTTATGGGGTCACGCAGAGTCAGACATGACTGAAGTGACTTAGCAGCAGCAGCAGCATATTGCTTAGAGAGGCTGAAACAGGTCTAGGAAAGCCTTGAATCATGTTCTCTGTTGATTACAGAGACAAGAGTAAGTTGTCAGCAGTCTTTATACCAAGTCTATTGGAGTCGCAAGAGGCAGACAGGATTAACGACTAAACCACCACCACCACTGGAGTGTTATTGTTCCGTGATTACATCATGTACGACTGTTCGCAACCATATGGAGGGCAGCACTCAGGCTTCCCTGTCCTTCATTATCTCCTGGAGTTTTCTCAAACCCGTGTGCATTGAGTCTGTGATGCTATCCAACCATCTCATCCTTTGTAGCCCCCTTCTCCTGCCCTCAGTCTTTCCCAGCATCAGGGTCTTTTCAGTGAGCTGTCGTGACATCAGAGGGCCAAAGTATTGGAGCTTCAACTTCAGCATCAGTCCTTCCAGTGAATATTCAGAGTTGATTTCCTTTAGGATTAACTGGTTTCATCTCTTTGCTGTCCAAGGGATTCTCAAGTCTTTTCTAGCACTACAATTCAAAAGCATCATTTCTTTGGCACTCAGCCTTCTTTATGTTCCAGCTCTCAGGTTGTACTTGACTAGTGGAAAAACCATAGCTTTGATTATATTAAGTCTAATGCTTAATACTTATCTTTCAAAGTGTAAAACCGTCACTGATCAACTTCACTTGGAAGTATGCTCACAGAATTGTTGATTGATTAGACTGGTTCAAAACTAGATTTGAAAAAGTTTAACTCAAATAAGACTACCAGAAACTCTGGAACTATAACCCTATATTTCCTAAATTCAAACAACAAAATTTGAGTAGGAAAACAAATACTGACTACTTCAAAAGTCTGTCTATAATAAGCAGATTGCTTTTATTTTGAGCTTACATACTTCTCTGCACCTCACATATAATATTAAACCTTATTCAGCATGAAGTGCTAGCAGTGATGCCAGCTTTCATCTGATTGGTCAAAACAAAATCCAGGCTATTTAATTATAAGAAAGTAAAAGCTAGTCCTTTATATTCCCATGACAAGGTCCCATTTATTACGTCAGCCAAAATAAAAAATATATTTTTGAAGACACTATAAAGTTATTTATTTCCTATAGATGGGACCACTGTTCTCAGGTTTCTTTCTACATGTTAATACTCCAAAGAAGTCTTGTATCCCTTTGGATTTTCTGCAAGAGAAAAGTTAACTGAAAACATTGGAGAATATACCCAATAGTGTTTGAATTAATATGTCTGCATAACAATTAGCCTTAGCTATGATTAGAAAATGAGGAACTATTTATCGTACATGATAAACACAAACACACTCTAAAAATCCCGGAAATGATAAAAATGTCACTAATTTTAGTGGCTCTGTGGGATATTTTCCCTATATACTGTCACAATAAAATGTTAATGAATATTATACCTTTAAAATATCTGTGTTCTCTTTTTTCAGAGCAAATATATGTGTTTTTTCATGTTTGTATTGTCTACAAGGAATATTGTTATTTGAAACAGTAGTATAATACCAGTTGTACTATTCTTTAAGTTGTCTGTAGTAACAATAGCTGTGAGAGACGAATTATAGAGCTAACTTTAATGGTCCTTCATAAATTTAAGCAAGTTATTTGTGGTAACATGATCGTGATAGACTAAGTCATAAATGTATGACTTTAAACAGGAAAAATATGATGAACTGCATAAAGAACAGTGTTTAAGGAAAACTGTGATAATCAGATGGAGAAGGCAATGGCACCCCACTCCAGTACTCTTGCCTGGAAAATCCCATGGATGGAGGAGCCTGGTGGGCTGCAGTCCATGGGGTTGCTAAGAGTCAGACACGACTGAGGGACTTCCCTTTCACTTTTCACTTTCATGCATTGGAGAAGGAAATGGCAACCCACTCCAGTATTCTTGCCTGGAGAATCCTAGGGACAGGGGAGCCTGGCAGGCTGCCATCTATGGGGTCACATAGAGTCGGACACGACTGAAGCGACTTAGCAGCAGCAGCGGTGATAATCAGAGATTCTAATATTGAGAATAATGTTCTGACAAGTTTGGGAAGAAATAGCCTTATGTATGTTCATGCAGCTACATGCCTGTTTTGAAAATCTGGTAGTCCAGGAGTATAAATATCAAACAGAATCCTGACCTCTGAGGAAATTTCTGTCCCTCTTACTGAGATTTAAAAAATATTCTTAATCAAGGCCTGAACTTGATTCTGTTGTTTAGTTGCTAAGTCATATCTGATACCTTGTGACATGCCAGGCTTCTCTGTTCATGGGATTTCTCAGGCAAGAATATTTTAGAGTGGGTTGCCATTTACTTCCTGACCCAGAGGAGAACGGGATTTTCCTGACCAAGAGAGNGATTTAAAAAATATTCTTAATCAAGGCCTGAACTTGATTCTGTTGTTTAGTTGCTAAGTCATATCTGATACCTTGTGACATGCCAGGCTTCTCTGTTCATGGGATTTCTCAGGCAAGAATATTTTAGAGTGGGTTGCCATTTACTTCCTGACCCAGAGGAGAACGGGATTTTCCTGACCAAGAGAGTGAACCCATGTCTCTGGCATTGACACGTGGGTTCTTTACCAATGAACCACCAGGGAAGCCCAAATTTGGTTCTATACTTGGTTTTAAATTTAAGGCATGTAGGACTGCATTCTGGTAAAACACTAAAAGTGCTTAAAATTTAGTAAAATATATTAAAATTAAATAATTGAAGGTGATGAAAATAAAAAAATAATTGAGGGGTAAATTGCATTAAGTAGTTAAGCTAAACAAAAAACAGATAGACTCAGAGCCACTTCTGAAAATTATGATTGGTGACTATATTAATTCAGCTGAAATATAAGATTAAATTGTTTTGCAGCTATATGTATTTCATTCATAGGAAGTCTTTTAATTCCTAAATACAGTTATAATTTCTTAACATAAACAGGAATTTGAAAATGTATCCTATTAGGAAAGGAAATGCTGTTTCCTTAGCAACAAAAATTATGTTCAGAAAACAGTTTAACATGTAATAGCCTTATTTCATTTGCTGTCATGCTCATCAGAACTGCATGCTTGAAAAGCTAAATTAGGAAACTTAATTAAAAGAAAGTTGAAATAAATGTTTTTATTCATACAAAATAACTAGGAAAAATGTGGCATATTTGTGTTATGGAACTACTGAGCAGCTCCTTGATAGAGGGTGCATTACTCTTTTTTAAAAACATGATGCAAGCATATAATAGTCTGTGGCTAACCCATATAATATAAAGTTAAATTTTAATTTTAGGTAGTTTTTTAAAATTTAAAAAATTAGAAGAAGACCTTTCTTCTAGAAGCCTAAATTTTGGTTTGTTTCATTTCATCCAAATTCATGGGTTAATTATGTCCAGAAATCTCCAAGTATGTGGTCTTTGACCAAATTTGCACACCTATATTTGATTCAAATCAGAGAAGGCAAAGGCACCCTACTCCAGTACTCTTGCCTGGAAAATTCTCATGGAAGGAGGAGCCTGGTAGGATGCAGTCCATGGGGTCGCTAAGAGTTGGACACGACTGAAGTGACTTAGCAGCAACAGCAGCATTTGATTCAAATATACTAAATATTCAATCTAGAGAATTTAAAATTACATCTATACTTATTATGAATAGAAAACTTAGCTATTTATACTTAACTATGTATTGGTAGCTTTTTATACTGAAAGTGTTTTAAATAATAAAAATGTAAAACTCTTATCAATGATTGTCAATAATGGTTCTTATCTCTCAGGTATTTATTCATTGCTTACCTTTGGAAGGGACTATCTTAACATTTCAAGAATATTGGATTATGACATGTATTTTAGGAAAAATAACGCTACTTTTTATCTTCCAAAATTCAGAATTTAGTGAAAAATAAGATATACGCCAAACAAGTGGAGAACAAATGTCACTGTATTACTGATAAAGCTAATTAAATGATATGACTTTTTGTGAGTAGTGAAGAAGGCTAACTGTTGTCTATGATTAGACAACTTTATTCACTTATCACTTGAACAGATGGACAAATATAAGAATTTCTTAAAGATATGGCGCTTACCATATGTCTAAGAGCAGAGAATGCATTCTATATGAAGACAGCAGGGACATCTGAAAATGAAAATGTAAAGGAACTTGAAGTGATGTGATGAGTGTCTTCTCCCAAATCACCTATCAGGTGAATTAACTTTCCTAAGAGAAGGTTAAATTGTTCTTATATCACAGATTCCTTGCTTCTGGGGGATAGGGTGGAAAATCTTTTCCTTTATGCAGTCAAATTTAGGATATCTCTCTTCTAACGTTAAAAAATAATCATTTTATACATCACCTTGTGCAAACTATATATCTGTGTGAATGAGAGTTTTCTGTTAACCAAATGAATGCATTTCAATGTTTAGGCATTATTTTCCAAATGCATCCATATGTTACTGTGATTAATGCATATAAACACCTTTAAATGTATTACTAAATTTGTAGAAAATTACAACATTGTACATTTTTCTCAGTTAATAGACACTCAAAGTATAACAGCTATCACTCCAAAATGCATACCACTTTGCAGCATTAAAATGTGTTTGTCATAATAAAAAACACTGGAACAAAAAATAATCTCTTTCTTTTACAATTGTTTTCAAAGCATTGACCTGAGTTGTGCTATTCTAGTTAATTTATGTTTATTTGATTACTAATTTGCAGCCTCAAAACCATTTCATTGAAATCTAAAAATAAATAGCATATTATTCCATAAAATATGGTATTTATATTTAATGTTTGGAGTTTTATAAATGTACTGGCCACCAAGGTACTTTTCTGTTGGTGGCAAGGAAATCTAGGGATAATATAGTTCAAATTATTTGTAAATAGAGAGGTAACATAGAACTGAGGTTAAGAATATAGGATTTTGGAAAGCTAGATATTCATGATTTCAATTCGGCTCATCTATTATTTAACTCTTTGCCCTTGGTTTTTCCATTTTCATAAAGATGTTACAAGAATGGATGTATATGAAAAATCAGTCTAGGAGGTATCTCTTCTTCTGAAAAAGGATTCCAGTTAATCTAACAAAATATATTAAAATACATCTTAACTTTTGACACTTTTAGCATTGCCTTTATAATTGATGTAAATTCATTAAAAATGTTATATTATTTATCATAAAAACCTCTTTCCTCTTTCATTTATACTGTAGTATACATTGTAATTAGAGAAGGCAATGGCACCCCACTCCAGTACTCTTGCCTGGAAAATCCCATGGGCGGAGGAGCCTGATGGGCTGCCGTCCATGGGGTTGCGAAGAGTCGGACACTGCTGAGCGACTTCCCTTTCACTTTTCACTTTCATGCATTGGAGAAGGAAATGGCAACCCACTCCAGTGTTCTTGTCTGGAGAATCCCAGAGTCGGGGGAGCCTGGTGGGCTGCCCTCTATGGGGTCACGTAGAGTTGGACACGACTGAAGTGGCTTAGCAGCAGCAGCAGCATACATTATAATACCTTTGACTTTCTTTTTTTCCTACTGAGCCTTTAGTTCTGGATATCTGAGAAGCCAGCGATGAACCAACCATTAAAATTTTTATAATTTTACTTAGACTATAAGCTTCTAGACTGATTATATCTGTGTTAATTATTAATATATTGCTCAGCAAAGTTAACAGGGCTGACTCATTGCTGGTGTTCAAAAATAATGTTGATGAGTGAATACATTAAAAATAATCGTTATCAATTGTGAGATTTAAATTTTTGGATAGTAATTTAAAATTGTAAAAATTGATTCGTGACAAAGGATGAGAGGACTTCCACAGAATAAATATGTTCAACCAGAGGATGCTATTCAAGAGAGTTTTTAATTTAATATCTCTGAGAAAATATAACTGTATACATTGAATTAAGTATTATTACCATCATAGTAGAAGGGGTATAATTGTGTCTAAGAAATGGATAATAGAGGTATTGAAAAAATAAACATGCAATCTTATCATAGGAAATAATTCACTGAGTAATGAAATTAACATGAAATTTGAACATAAGAAGTATCATCTCAAGATCTGGCATCATGAGATCACGTATAGCTAAAAATTCCACAAGAATAAAAGCTTAACATTTAAAGTAAATTCTCCAAGAGATTTTACTAAATTTTAATGGAATCTAATGTTAAAATTATGAAAATACTATTATATATGAAAACTTTTTAAGGGAGGACAGAATTATTTTTAAATGCACAAAAGAAAAATGAATTGATCTAAACACAAAGTTAAACTTACAGGCTACTCAGTCTGGTCAAGAACAGAATGACACTTTTCCTGCATAAACCCTAACATAGATGAGAAAATAATGTGAAAATGTTAAAATGGAAAATGTTAGAGAGAATATATCTGATGAGATGTTAACTAATTTTGTTAGTAGTTTATCTCTCTGAAGGTAATGAAAACAACTATCACTTCTCTAGATTTAATTATGACTCTATTTGTTCCTCTGTTTAGTCTCTCTTCCCAGCCTCAGTGGTGAATTATGACAGGTCCAAGACAGTCTTTGTTCCTTTTCTCTTGTTGGTGAATGTAAGTGTGGCTATATGGCACATTTCTGGATAATGAGATGTGAGGTGAAGTCAGTACTTATGCTTCTCTAAAGGTCTTACTTTGACCTGGGGATAAAAATACTTGACAAAGAAAACTCAGACAATGAATCCTTTGGATCTTCAATCAAATGAAAACACATCTAGAAAGAATTAAAACATGAGAATGTGGTTCCTAGAGCTCTTGTAGCCACTGTTTAAAAATAACAGCAGCTTAATTGAGGATGAGTCCAGTGACCTGAAAATGATAGTACAGAGACATATATAAAGAATTTGTGTCTTTGAAAACATTTTAAATAACCAACTGGTAATCGCTCACTCTTTGATTTGGTTATTATGAAGTAAAATATTCACATGCACACATACACCACTTCTTTCAAGCTAATTGGATCACTGACAGAGTTTTATTTTATTTGGAACACAAAGCATTTGAAAAAACTAACCAATGAAAACCAACTTTGAAGATGTAAAGGATGTCAGAGTTTACTTGAACAAAAAGTTCATTTCAGCACAAATTTCATGATGTTTGACTGTTGCAAGTACTATGTGAAATGACAGATATATAAATGTTACATATAGTTCATATTTATGAACATGTATAAACACATGTATATCATATGTACAAAACCTGGTGTGTGTCTAGATAGATAGACAACATCATGTGGAAAGCATATTTATTCAGAATAAAAAATAAAATTTCTAAGCCCTCTTAATAAAAATGAAAAAGCAATATGTAATATAGCTTTAGGAATATAAATATAAACACTTGCACAAAAGATATTTTGTTTGTTAATTTGAACTACAGGAAATTTCTCAGATGGGTTTCTGATACAGGGATCAAATAAGAGTTGAATCTGAAGAAATATTAATATATTCCAAGAGTATCCATTTGGATTTCTAGAGATAAAATATATTACTGAGATACAGACTTTTCATTTTTCATTTGTTAACAACATTGTTGTATAAAAGAAAATAAAATATATAGTGTATATTTGTATACAAATAATATACAAATAAAAATGTATAATAAAAGAAAGAGGACATGCCATTAAATTCTACTTTAACCATATGTTTTAATATGTTAATATAATATTTAAATTAATAACCAGAGAAAATAATAAAAACTGAATTTTGCAAAATAACTTTAACACTTGATTTGCAGAATGCTTAAAAAATGATTTTAAAGTAATGTATGTTTGTGTACATGTACATTTTCATCTTAGGAGTAAGTGCGTTTGAAAATAATTTTTGTGTTTGTTTATAAATTATTTCCTAGTGTCTTAACTTTCACTAATGTTCCATGTACAAGATCATATATTTATAATTGTATAAANGTTTTGCAAAATAACTTTAACACTTGATTTGCAGAATGCTTAAAAAATGATTTTAAAGTAATGTATGTTTGTGTACATGTACATTTTCATCTTAGGAGTAAGTGCGTTTGAAAATAATTTTTGTGTTTGTTTATAAATTATTTCCTAGTGTCTTAACTTTCACTAATGTTCCATGTACAAGATCATATATTTATAATTGTATAAACAAGTTTAACATATTACCATATAATTTTATTTTTGAAACTTAATTATAGTGAATTTATTGTTTAAGAAAAGTTATGAGGGTGAAAATGATGGAAATTAGATATTTAAAACATAGTGAAAAGCCCCACACTGATAAGTTTCATAGCAGTATAAATGAAATCAAAGGAAAAAACAACATATTTTAGATAATAATCACAATTAGGTCAAGCTTACTGTTGAATTTAATAAATTTCATGAAGAAATCAGATAGGATCCCTAAGTTCTCTTAACTCAGAAGTACTTAATTTGAATTTACGAACTTAATTTAAGGTATAATTTGAATTATTAGTCCAGTATGGTAGGCATTAGCTACATGTGGCTATTAAACACTTAAAATGTGACTAGTGTAAATTGAGACAGTCTGTAAGTGAAAATATGAACTTGATTTAAAAATGTAGCATGAAGAACAAATAATATATAAAACATATGTTTAGTATTTCTGTTTATATTTTATATATTCATGAAGCATATATAAACATATTTTTTTTATATGTGCATTTTACATACATGTTGAGGTAGTATTTAAACATTGGGTTATGTTGACTATTATTAAAATGAGTATCAATGGTTTTTTAAATGTTTCATACATAAATATGATTTTGATAAATTACAAATATATAAAATTTACACATGTAGCTCAGTTTGTGTATCACATTATATTTTTGTTGAATAGCAGCATTCTAAATNTTTTATATGTGCATTTTACATACATGTTGAGGTAGTATTTAAACATTGGGTTATGTTGACTATTATTAAAATGAGTATCAATGGTTTTTTAAATGTTTCATACATAAATATGATTTTGAAAAATTACAAATATATAAAATTTACACATGTAGCTCAGTTTGTGTATCACATTATATTTTTGTTGAATAGCAGCATTCTAAATAGTCTCCTGGGCTTCCTGTGTTGCTCAGTGGTAAAGAATCTGCCTGCAGTGCAGGAGATCCAGAGAAGCAGATTCCATCCCTGAGTTGGGAAGATCCTCTGGAAGAGGAAATGGCAACCTACTCAAGTCATCTTGTCTGGAAAAATCCCATGGACAGAGGGACCAGGTAGGCTACAGTCCACAGAGTCACAAAAGAGTCAGACATGACTGAGTGGCTAAACAACAGCAATAGGTAGTCTCCTAACTAAAATGATTTTTAGAGCAGAGATACATAGNCCTGTGTTGCTCAGTGGTAAAGAATCTGCCTGCAGTGCAGGAGATCCAGAGAAGCAGATTCCATCCCTGAGTTGGGAAGATCCTCTGGAAGAGGAAATGGCAACCTACTCAAGTCGTCTTGTCTGGAAAAATCCCATGGACAGAGGGACCTGGTAGGCTACAGTCCACAGAGTCACAAAAGAGTCAGACATGACTGAGTGGCTAAACAACAGCAACAGGTAGTCTCCTATCTAAAATGATTTTTAGAGCAGAGATACATAGGCAAAATAATGACTTCTCCAAAGCTGTCCACATTCTAAATCCTGGAAACTGTGACTATGGCAAAGGGATTTTGAAGATGTTAGTAATGTTAAGGATCTTGATAACTCTTGATAATAAGTGTGATCCCAATATAATGATATGAGTCCATAGAAGGAAGAAAACAGAAGTATTAGGAGACTGCTTAGTGTGTGGTAATTAGTTACAGTAGTTGTAGAAATCTAATATAAGAGAAAAAGTTGGCCCTTTGTTTTGCTTTCNTAAACTCTAGAACCAGTGACTATGGCAAAGGGATTTTGAAGATGTTAGTAATGTTAAGGATCTTGATAACTCTTGATAATCAGGGTGATCCCAATATAATGATATGAGTCCATAGAAGGAAGAAAACAGAAGTATTAGGAGACTGCTTGGTGTGTGGTAATTAGTTACAGTAGTTGTAGAAATCTAATATAAGAGAAAAAGTTGGTCCTTTGTTTTGCTTTCCTAATATTCAGATATTCATTGGCAGCCTCTTATAATACTTGACTTTTAGTTACATCTTATTCAACACCTTTTAATATAAAAACCTCAAATTGATAGTGATGGTTATTCAACAAAGAGAACAAAGAGTAATAAGAGAAGAAAGAAAAGGTAAAGGGGTAGGAGAGGAAAAGGAAGGAGAGGGAGAACAGNCCTTTGTTTTGCTTTCCTAATATTCAGATATTCATTGGCAGCCTCTTATAATACTTGACTTTTAGTTACATCTTATTCAACACCTTTTAATATAAAAACCTCAAATTGATAGTGATGGTTATTCAACAAAGAGAACAAAGAGTAATAAGAGAAGAAAGAAAAGGTAAAGGGGTAGGAGAGGAAAAGGAAGGAGAGGGAGAACAGGAAGGGGAAGAAGGAAATGTGAAGTAAGGAAAGAAAGAAGATAGGGAAAAAAGAAGGAAGGAAAGAGGAGAGGAAGGATGGAAGAGATTAAGTAGAAAATAAACCTTAAACTAGAACAAGAATAGAGTACTATCCAGAAATAAATCTCAATATTATATGAGGTTTAACCTAGACTGAGCTTTTTAAAATCTCTGACCTCAGTCAAGTAAATTACTTTTAACTGTACATTTGCATTCTCCAGTATTCTTTCCTGGGAAATCCCAAGGACAGGGGATCTTGGTGGCTACAGTCCCTAGGGCTGCAAAGAGTCAGACACACCTAATAGACTACACACATACATAAAATTGTGTTATTACCATGATGTATAATACTCTCTCTGTCTTACCTTTAGGAAAGTATATGCTACACATACTTTACCTGACTCAGTTTAGTCACTCAGTCGTTTCCTACTCTTTGCAACCCCATGGAATGCAGCACGCCAGGCTTCGCTGTCCATCACCAACTCCCGGAGCTTACTCAAACTCATGTCTATGGAGTCAGTGATGCCATCCAACAATCACATCCTCTGTCATTCCCTTCTCCTCCCACCTTCAATCTTGCCCAGCATCAGGGTCTTTTCCAATGACTATGTTCTTCACATCAAGTGGCCAAAATATTGGACTTTCAGCTTCAGCATCATCCTTCCAATGAATATTCAAAACAGATTTCTTTTAGGATGGACTGCTTGGTTCTCCATGCAGTCCAAAGGACTCTCAAGAGTCCAACACCACAGTTCAAAAGCATCAATTTTTGGTGTTCAGCTTTCTTTATAGTCCAATTCTCACATCCATATATAACTACTGGAAAAATCATAGCTTTGACTAGACAGACTTTCATTGGCAAAGTAATGTCTCTGTTTTTTAATATGCTGTCAGTGTTGGTCATAGCTTTTCTTCTAAGGAGCGAGCGTCTCTTAATTTTGTGACTGCAGTCACCATCTGCAGTGATTTTGGAGCCCCCCAAAATAAAGTCTCTCACTGTTTCCATTGTTTACCCATCAATTTGCCATGAAGTGATGGGACCAGATGCCATGATCTTAGTTTTCTGAGTATTTAGTTTTAAGCCAACTTTTTCACTCTCCACTTTCACTTNTTTGTATGTCTTGACCATGTACATTCCTTTAAGATTGTTGTAAAGCTGGTTTGTGGTACTGAGTCTTCTTAACTTCTGCTTGTCTGAAAAGTTTTTTATTTCTTTATCAGTTTTGAATGAGACCCTTGCTGGGTACAATAATCTTGGTTGTAGATTTTTCCTTTTCAGTACTTTAAATATTGAGGGGCTTTAAATATATCGTGCCATTCCCTTCTGGCCTGAAGAGTTTCTGCTAAAAAATCAGCTGTTAAATGTATGGGGTGGAGAAGTCAATGGCACCCCACTCCAGTACTCTAGCCTGGAAAATCCCATCGACCAAGGAGCCTGGTAGGCTGCAGTCCCTGGGATCACAAAGTGTCGAACATGACTGAANCCTTGCTGGGTACAATAATCTTGGTTGTAGATTTTTCCTTTTCAGTACTTTAAATATTGAGGGGCTTTAAATATATCGTGCCATTCCCTTCTGGCCTGAAGAGTTTCTGCTAAAAAATCAGCTGTTAAATGTATGGGGTGGAGAAGTCAATGGCACCCCACAATAGTACTCTAGCCTGGAAAATCCCATGGACCAAGGAGCCTGGTAGGCTGCAGTCCCTGGGGTCACAAAGTGTCGAACATGACTCAATGACCTCACTTTGACTTTTCACTTTCATGCATTGGAGAAGGTAATGGCAACCCACTCCAGTATTCTTGCCTAGAGAATCCCAGGGATGGGGGAGCCTGGTGGGCTGCCATCTGTGGGGTTGCACAGAGCCGGACATGACTGAAGCGACTTAGCAGCAGCAGCAGCAAACGTATGGGGCTTTCCTTGTGTGTTAGTTGTTGCTTTTCCCTTGCCGCTTTTAATATTCTTTTTTTGTGTTCAGTCTTTGTTAGTTTGATTAGTATGTGTCTTGGTGTGTTTCTCCTTGGGTTTATCCTGTATGGGACCCTTTGCACCTCTTGGACTTGATTGACATTTTCTTTTTCCATGTTGAGGAAATTTTCAACTATAATTTCTTCAAAAATTTTCTCATACCCCCCCTTTTTTTTTCTCATCTTCTTCTGGGACCACTATAACTCAAAGGTTGGTGTGTTAGATATTGTCCCAGAGGTCTCTGAGACTATCCTCATTTCTTTAAAATTCTTTTTATTTTATTCTGCTCTTCAGAAGTTATTTCCACTTTTTATCTTCCAGCTCACTGATTTGTTCTTCTGCTTCAAATGTTCTGCTGTTGATTCCTTCTAGAGTATTTTTGGTTTCAATAATTGTGTTGTTTATCTTTGTGTATTTATTCTTTAGTTCTTCTAGGTCTTTGTTAATTGATTCTTGCTTTTTTTTTCCGTTTTGTTTTCAAAGTTTTTGATTATCTTTACTATCATTATTCTGAATTCTTTTTCAGGTATTTTGCATATTTCCTCTTCATTTATTTGAATGTCTGTATTTCTAAATTGTTCCTTCATTTGTGTAGTATTTCTCTGCCTTTTCAGGATTTTTTTAAAACTTACTGTGTTTCAGTTCTCCTTTTCCCAGTCTTCAAGGTTAAATTCTTTCTTCCTTTTCATTTCTGCCTTCCTAAATTTGGTCTAATGGTTTGTGTAATCTTCATACAGAGTGAGATTTGTGCTGAGTTTTTTGTTTTTTCTGTTTTTCCTCTGATGGGCACATGCTGAGTGAGGTTTTAATCAAGTCTGCTGATGATTGGGTTTTTATTTTAGTTTTGCTTGTTGTTTAGATTAGGCATCCTACATGGCATGCTGCTGCTGATTGGATAATGCTGGGTCTTTTATTCAAGTGGTTTCATTTCTGTGAGTTCTCACTATTTGATACTCCCTAGGGTTAGTTCTCTGGTAGTCTAGGGTTTTGGAGTCAGTTCCCACGCTGAATGTTCAGAGTTTGATCCTGTCAGGAATGAAGATTCCACAAGTGGTTTGTTATGGCATTAAGAGAGATTAAAACAAATACCCCAAAATGAGAAACTGAAGATGAACCTCAGACAAATGACAGTTACAAAATTAGGCAAATAATAATTGAAATAATAAAATACACACATATGTATATATACCTATAAGCAAAGTCAACCAACAAAAATGAAGTACAATAGATTGACCCAGAGAACAAAGGAAACCAAAAATTATATCTACCAGTTAAGAACAAGTCTAACTAAGGCATAAACTGGAAAACAAAACTAAAACAAGTTGCCAGTTGGGGGAAAAAGCAATGAAAACAAAACTAACAAATATGTTGAGAGAAGAGGAGAGAAAGTAAAGCAAAAAGAATAGATATGCAAATTCAGTTCAGTCTCAGTTGCTTCCAACTCTTTGCAACCTCATGGACTGCAGCACACCAAGGCTTTCCTATCCATCACCAACTCCCCCAGCATACTCAAACTCATGTCCATTGCCTTGATGATGCCATCCAACCATATCATCCTCTGTCAAGAGATAAATAAAGAAGATTTACATACATTAAAGGTTAGCTACAAGGGGAAAAGAACAGTAGAAAAAGCAAACAAAGGAATAAATGTAGAAAAATAATAATAGTTTAAAAAATTAAATATTAAAAGAAAAAATAGAAAAACAAAAAGTAAAACTCCACAGAACTGCAAAAGCCCAAAGTAGAGGCAGAGGTTTATGATAACAATAAAAAATGTGACTGAGGAAAAAAAAATGCTCATAAGTTTAATTAGATTTCATAGTACCAGTAAAATCAACTAAAACAAATGGTGGGGGGAAGGAAAAACAAAAAAACAAAAAAATCTACAGAACAAGTGAAAGCATAAGAATAAGAAATTTCACTGCTGTCAGAGACCTTTCTTTCACTGGGAGTCTCAGTCCATCTCACCTTCCCAGGATGCCCTCCAACACTGTGCTGATCTCTGGAACTGTTGTGGAGGCAGCTCAGATTCTAATCTGATCCTATTCCTATGTGTTCTTGCCTCCAATGTCCATAGCTATCAGAACTAATGCATTTTCTTTTCTGGGAGTTCTCAATGACACTTTATATATTCCATAGACACATAGTCTGCCTAGTTGGTTCTGTGGATTTAATCTGTAGCTTGTACAGGTGGTGGGAAGGTTTTGGGTCTTCTTCCTTAGCCACACTACCCCTAGGTTTCAATTGTGGTTTTATTTTCATCTCTGCATGTGGGTCGTCCACTGGGGTTTGCTCTTGAGGCTTCGCTGAATGACTTGGGTTTGCCCCTGTGAGGACCAAGTGTGGAGGTGGTGTCAGCAGCTTGGGTCACAGGGGTTCTGGCAGCACCAGACATTCAGGGGAGTTGGTGACCAGGGCAGCAGGAAATCTAGTGCATAGTAGGGGTATGACAACCACTACTGGCCAATACACTCCAGTATTCTTCCCTGGAGAACCCCCTTCTCTAACAGAGAACCCTGGCAGGCCACAGTCTACAGGGTTGAAAATGGTTGGGCATATGACTGAAGCAGCTCTGAATGTATAGATGCAACCTTTTTTTTTTTTTTGGTCTGTGGCAGCTCTGCCCCAGTTAGAGTTGAGTATGAAGTTGGCACAGCTGCTTGGCTTCTGAGGACCCTGGTAGCATAGGCTGCAAGGACACGGACTGCCTCCATTCCAGGAGTTATGGCCCTATCTGAATCTTTTTTGCGCCTCTTTTAGCTGGCAATCTTTCTCTGTAGCTCCATCCCTTCAAGTACTTAGAGGGCTCCCTTTCCGGAGTCTTTCTCTTGTGTTCGGTGTTTGGGCACATAGAGGGAACCACCTGGCTGGAGTCCTACTTTGTAGATCAGCACGTCAAGCCCTTAAAAGGGCACCCTGTTTAGGGTCCTACTTGTAGATTCATGCATCAGGCACGTAAAGGGTCACCTTGGGTGGGGGCTTACACTCTAGTTCAGTGCACCAAGCGTTTGATGGGCCAGCCTCTCTATTGTTCAGCTGCTGACGCTGGTATGTGAGGAGAGAGAGGCTATGGTGAAGGCCCTGCCCCTATGAATGAGAGCAGTACCGCCTTACTTCCATGGCTGCCCAGCTTTCCTCCATAGGTATTTTCCACCACAATCTCCTCCCTCAAATCAAAATCAAATCAAATTAAATCTAAATCAAAGCAATGCTATAAGTTTGGACATAGAATTGAGAATTCAGAAATGAACACATTTATCAGTAGAAACTTTATTTAGGCAAGATAATGCCATGGGGAAAATATAATCTGTTCAACAAGTAGTTGAAAAAAATAATGCTGGATTCTTACATCAAATATAAAAACTAACACAAATAGGATCAAAAATATAAACATACATTCTAAAATTATAGGGCTTCCTTCATAGCTCAGTCAGTAAAGACTCCTGCAATGCAGGAGATCCAGGTTCAATTCCTGGGTCAGGAAGATCCCCTGGAGAAGGTAAAGACCCATAGAAGAAAACATAATGGAAATTTTCATGACATTGGATTTCACAATGGTATATTGGATATGACACCAAAAGGAAATATATTGGACCTCATAAAAATTTAAGAGTTTTTATATCAAAGCAAGTATCAAAAAAAGTATCCCTACATGGATGGGAGATAATATACAACCTATATATCGGATAAGGGTCTAGTACCTAGAATATATGAAAAAATTCTTACGAATCAATATAAAAAGACAAACAATTCAGTTTTAAAGATGGGTATGAAGTTCATGAATAGACCTATCTCTAAAGAAGATATACATTTGCCAACAAGCATATGGTGACTGCAGCCATGAAATTAAAAGACACTTACTCCTTGGAAGAAAAGTTATGACCAACCTAGATAGCATATTCAAAAGCAGAGACATTACTTTGCCGACTAAGGTCCATCTAGTCAAGGCTATGGTTTTTCCAGTGGTCATGTATGGATGTGAGAGTTGGACTGTGAAGAAGGCAGAGCACGGAAGAATTGATGCTTTTGAACTGTGGTGTTGGAGAAGACTCTTGAGAGTCCCTTGGACTGCAAGGAGATCCAGCCAGTCCATTCTGAAGAAGATCAACCCTGGGATTTCTTTGGAAGGAATGATGCTAAAGCTGAAACTCTAGTACTTTGGCCACCTTATGTGAAGAGTTGACTCACTGGCAAAGACTCTGATGCTGGGAAGGATTGGGGGCAGGAGGAGAAGGGGACAACAGAGGATGAGATGGGGATGGCTGCAGTGCTGGATGGCATCACTGACTTGATGGACGTGAGTCTGAGTGACCTCCAGGAGTTGGTGATAGACAGGGAGGCCTAGCATGCTGTGATTCATGGGGTTGCAAAGAGCCGGACATGACTGAGCGACTGAACTGAACTGAACTGAACATTAAAAAGGTGCTTATTATTAGTAGTCATTAGAGAAGGAAATTAAAGCCATGGTGATATACCGCTTTATACCCACTAGGATCAATATAATTTGGATAAAAAAATAGAAAGCAGAAAATAAGTATTAATGAAGATGTGGAGAAAATAGTGCCTTCCCACTTGGCTGGTGATGATGTGAACTCTTTCAACCATTGTTGCAGAAAATATTTTGGAAGTTTTACACGAAGTAAAACATAGAACTCATATAACCAGAGACCAAAGTGTCCGCATCCGTTGGATCATAGAGAAAGCAAACAGAAAAACATCTTCTGCTTCACTGACTATGCTAAAGCCTTTGACTGTATAAAGAAAGTGAACTCACTCAGTCTTGTCTGACTCTTTGCGACCCCATAGACTGTAGCCCATCAGGCTCCTCCATCCATGGAATTTTCTAGGCAAGAATACTAGAGTGGGTTGCCATTTCCTTCTCCCGGGGATCTTCCCGAGCCAGAGATTGAACCTGGGTCTCCAGCACTGCAGGCAGATGCTTTACTGTCTGAGCCACCAGGGAATCCCATGTGATCTCACCTTTGACTGTATGGATCACAACAAACTGTCGAAAATTCTTAAAGAGACAGGAATACCAGACCACCTTTCCTCCTTACAAAGAAACCTGTATGCAGATCAAGAAACAACAGTTAGAACTGGACATGGAACAAAGGACTGGTTCAAGCTTGGGAAAGGCATACATCAAGGCTGTATTTGTCACCCTGATTATTTAACTTCTAGGTAGAGTACATCATGTGACATGCCAGGCTGATGAAGAGCAAGCTAGAAACAAAAATGCTGGTAGCAATATCAACAACCTCAAATATGTAGGTGATAACATTCTAAAGGCAAAAAATGAACAGGAACTAAGGAGTCTTTTGATGAAAGTGAAAGAGAATGGAAAAGCTGGCTTAAAAGGCTTAAAACTCTACATTCAAAAAACAAAGATCATGGCATCCTGTCTCATCACTCTAAGGCAAAAAGAAGGGGAAAAAGTGGAAACAGTGACAGATTTTATTTTCTTGGGCTCCAAAATCACTGTGAACTGTGACTGCCATCATGAGTCATAAAAGATGCTTGCTCCTTGGAATAAAAACTATGACAAACTTAGGGAACATGTTAAAAAGCAGAGACATCTCTTTGCCGATGGAGGTCCATATAATCAAAAGTAAAAGTGAAAGTGAAGTCATTCAGTCGTGTCTGACTCTTTGTTACCCCATGGACTGTAGACTACCAGGCTCCTCCGTCCATGAGATTCTTCAGGCAAGAGTACTGGAGTAGGTTGCCATTTCCTTCTCCAGGACCATATAATCAAAGCTATGATTTTTCCAGTTGTCATGTATGGATGTGAGAGCTGGACCATATAGAAGGCTGAGCACTGAAGAATTAATGCTTTTAGATTGTGGTACTGGAGAAGACTCTTGAGAGTCTTTTGGACAGCAAGGATATCAAACTAGTGAATCTTAAATGAAATCAGTCCTGAATAGTCATTGGAAGGACTAATGCTGAAGCTCCAATACTTTGGGCACCCATTGGGAAGGGCTTGACAAATTGGAAAAGACCCTGATGCTGGGGAAGATTGAGTGCAGGAAAAGAGGAGGATGACAGAGGATCAGATGGTTGGATGACATCACCGACTCAATGGACATAAGTTTGGACAAACTCTGGGAGATGCTAAGGGACAGGGAAGCCTGGCATGTTGCAGTCCATGGGGTTGCAAAAGAGTTAGACATGACTTAGCAACTGAAGAATAACAAAAATAACTCAGAAATTCTACTCTTAAGTATATACTTTAAGGAATGGAGTGTGAATAATCAAGTGTTTCTACATAATTGTTCATAGAAGCAATAGCTCCAATGGCCAAAATTAGGAAACAGTCCAAATGTCCATCAGGGATGAATAGATTAAAAAATGATGGCATATACATACAATGGACTATTATTTATTCATAAAAAGATGCCATTCTAGTACATGTTGTGTCATGGTTAATCCTTGAAAAAAACAAATAAGTGAAAGAAGTCAGGCACAAAGTTTATATGTTATATGATTTCAGTTATATGACTTTTTCAGAATAAGTAAATCCGTAGAGATAGAAAGCAGATTGGTTCTTATCAAGGCCTGAGAAAAAAGAATGGGATGTGACTGGTTAGTGAATATAGCATTTTTTTTTTAGAATAATGAAAATAGTTTGAGACTAGACAGAGATGGTAATTAAACAACACTGTAAGCATACTAAATTCCATGAAACAACACACGTTGAAATAGTTTAAAATGGGCATAAGTTCTAGAGATCTGGTGCCTATGGTTAAGAATACTGTATTGTGCACTTAAATTTTAAGAATGGTATGTCTTAACTGTACCTTTTAAAATAAAAATGATTAATTTTATGTTAAGTGAATTTCACTTACATTTTTAGAAATCATCTATTTTGCACCCCTCTTTATGTTCATAACTAGTCCCTATTATATGAATTGGAGCATTTGAATGTTTTCCTTGGCTGTCTGAATCCACCACCAATTGTATTTAGGCAGCTTCTCCATTTTATTTGTAATTGTGAGAAATAGTGCTCTGCCTACTATCTTGCATATGGAAGTGGGGGAAACACCTTCCCCAAACCTCCAGTAGTATGGGGCTGTGTACATAACTGATGTTCATCCAATTGGATGGTCTACCTTGAAGTCTGAATATTGCTATAGTGAAGTAAAGATCAAAAGGAATACTGGTATTCAATTATGATCATAACTGACACTTGGTGACAGTGTCAATTAATATTGGCATTCTATAGTAGTGAGGACAACATTTAGTTAGGAATATTTCTAGTAAACTATGGTTGTTTTTCTACCCCCTTATTTTAGAATTGCCCTTATTCATAAATTTCTTACAAATTTAGTATTTCTTCCTCTATTCAAATCCACAAGTCTAGTTCTTCATTAAATTTGTAGTGTAAGTTTGTGTGTATAGGGGGATGTTATGTAAGTATGTATGTAAACATAAACTTCTACTCAAACTTAGGGTAACCAAAGTAGGTTTGTGTTGCTTACAACCAAGATCTCTGACAGATTATGTTCATGATTATTTATTCATAGTTCTTATTTGTTTTTCTTTACGTACACTGTTAATTCCTAGGTAACAAATGTAGTGCCTTACCACTGAGATGGTTGATCTCCCTGAACTTTGGGAAGGAAAAGGTCTTAGTATTTTAAAATTCATGTCTGACTCTTGTTATTTGTTGTGAATCTCAGAAGCAAATTCCATGCATGTAATAGTTATATTTTTAATATTGGTTTGGGCTTTCTTTAGAAGATTTTACACAGTTTCAGGTGTAATAAAAATATATATTAGTACTTTTCAAATAAATATTCTACCCCTTGATTTTAGATGATTTTTGCATCGTCTTTATCATTCTTTTTGTTTCTTCCAGTTTAGTTGAGATATAATTTACCCACAACACTGTCTAAGTTTAAGGTAGATAGCATAATTATTTGAATTACATACATCATAAAATGATTACCATAATAAGTTTATTGACCATGTATCAGCTTGTATAGATGCAAAATAAAAGAAAAAGAATGTATTTTCCTTGTAATGAGAACTATTGGGAGTTTTTTTCTCTTAATAGCTTTCATGTATTATGTGGGGTACTCAGTGGCTCAGTCATGTCTGACTCTTTGTTAACCCCATAGACTATAGTCCACCAGGCTCCTCTGTCCATGAAATTTCCTAAGCAAGCATACCACGTGGGTTGCCATTTCCTTCTCCAGGGGATCTTCCTGACCCAGGGACTGAACCTGCATCTCTAGAGCCTCCTGCATTTGGGGGCAGATTCTTTATCACTGTGCCACCTGGGAAGCTCTACTTTCACACGTAAATATTCTTAATATACTGAAGGATGAATAAGGTTCTCACTCATCACTAGTATTTTTGATGGACTACAGTGGAATTTAAGTTCATTTTTTAAAATGTGTGGTATTTTATAATAAAAAGTCTGTAAAAATTGATTCCCTGTTGAAAATATTGAATTGGCATTCATGTGTTACCATATTGCAGAGTATGTCACCTAAGACACATTATGTATAACATTGCCAGCAAGCTGACATCTGGTTCATAACTTTTAGTGTTGGTTAGGCAGCAGCAGTATGTCTCTTGGTAAAGCATAAATGCATTAAATCAGATACTAAAGAAATATTGATCTTAAATTCCAAAGGAGGAACACTCAAATGTCAAAGCTATTTTCTGTGTCATTAATATCTAATTATATATTTTAATAAATTAACTGTTTTTATAACAGTAAGTTCAAGTAGAAACCTAACAGACTTAAACTGAAACATGTAAAATAACTTTTCAACTGTAAAAATATTATTGCCAGATGCTTTCTTCCCTTGTAAGCAGTGATGGATTTTAGGATTGGTACAATGTTTAGGAACTAGGGAAAAAGTCAGAAAATTATAGAATCATGTGTTTTGACTATTAATTATAAGAAAACTATTGTTCTTTATTGTAGTATATGAATTGACAATCAACATAATGAAACTTGCAAAACAGAGTACGCATTTATGTTCCTTTTTGTCTTCTTCTAATATCCTACTCCTACTTATTGCAATATATCTAGGTTCTTATAACCCAATAACAGGAACAAGTAGATTTTTGGGTGAAAATTTTCAGATTATCTATATTAAATTATGCCTACAATTGGGGTTTTGGGAGCATCTCAGAAGAAGCATATTGACTTAAAATAAGTATGCATAGAACTATTTACATGTAAATAAAAAAACAAATATCAATAGCAATTTAAGAATAAGTTTATCTAAACTCTTCTGAAATAAACTATACTACTTTCTATCTAAAATCTTTGAATCCAGAGATTATTTTCACTTTAGCATCAATGTTTAATAAAGGTGTTTCTATAAACATACCTTAATCAAGCAATTTAAGGAAAAGTAACAGATTTTTGTTGGTGGTAGTGGTACTGCTGCTGGGCTTTTTTTCATTTCTCCATTACTTATGCATGTGGTTACTTGTTCATATGATTAAAAAATGATTCATATTTCTAGTGATACTGTGTATGAAAGTGATAATTCATTATACTAATAGTAAATGTTGGCTTGGAAGAACAGCACTTTGTTTCCTCTTGAAAGTCTATGAATCACACTGGGACAGGAACTACTGAGTACACAGGTTAATTTATCAGTTGTTCAGATAATAGCATACATTGGCTCAAATTTCAAGTTTGTTCAGTTTTTTTGTAAGTTATAATTTATCATAAGCACACAAAGTATATTCTAGAAATATTACAATATTCATGGACAAGAAAGAAAATCAGATTTTTCTTAATGTGTTTTTCTTAAATTGTGGACACATTTGTTTAGCTTATTGGTTTGGTTTGTGGACAGATGTTACTGGATAAGTAACATACTTAGAACTTAAAGGATCTGACTTAAGGGAGGGCACTGGAGTAATCTGAGTTCAGATTTCAACTCTCCAACTAGTAGTGACTGAAGTAAGTTCCCCAGTTAATACCTCCAGATTTAGTGTATCTTGATTTATGGCAATGGTCACTTGTATAGAAACTTTGGGGTATTATAAAAATGCAGACTCTTAGACTGAGCTAATTCATCATTATCTCTGGGGAGTGGATCTGGTACTACATTTTAATTAGCACCGCAGTTGAATCTTACACACATTAAAATTTGACAGTTATTTACCTGAAGATTTTTACCTGCATGATATATGATGAATACATATCTATTCATTCATGCTTATGTCAAACTCTCTATCACTCAGATCTGAAACAAATGCTTTCTCTGGGATTACTGTTATTTATATATACATACTTACAGACATAAATGTTTAAAATTTATTACTTTATGGAAAATCAAGAATTTAGGAATTGTAGAACCATAAGGAGTGTGACCTGTTAACTGTTCAATTCCCAGTACTCCATAAAATATGGTAAAGATCAGTAAGGGTCAACAACAATATCCAAATAGATCAAAGCAAAGCAGAACTAAATGGTATGATTCTCTATTTATAGTCAAAACTAGGGTGATATGAAACAACATCAAGTAAAACAGAACCCAGGACATAGTTCTTGTCCTCTGATTATGGAGGATAGAATGATATATGACATTGTTACAGCATTTTGAAACCTATAATTCATGATTGTGTGGATTATGCCAACTGTAAAAAAAAATATAGTGGAAAAAGTAGGTTGTTTAAAGACAGCATAGACTTTTGGGAGATCCTTAGATTACTATATAAAGGATTTGCATGAAGGATGTGCTTAAATTCTATTGTAAATCTGAAGTTCTTAGAATATTGCCTAGTTTAGTCTAATTTAATTCAGCTGATGTTTAGAATTGACAAGCTTTAGTGCCTGAATAATCTGAGCAAGACTAAGAAAGCAAAGACAGATGAGTGGCTTTGTCATTAAATAGTTAGAATTTAGAATATATTTACTAAAAATGACAGTGTCATGAACAATGACTATGTATATTTGATTCATTTCTTTTTAACAAATGCAGTTCAGTTTTTACAGTAGATTCTCTTAGACTATGCTGATATAACACAAGATAAAATTACTCCTATCAAGTTCACAGGAAGTTACAGGGTATTCTAAATTAGCTGTATGAATTCTCTTACTATTCCATTTAAAATATATTCATGAATTTTTAAAAAAAGTCTTTTACATGCTGACCTGGGTTGTATGATAGTACAAAAAAAATATGTTCTACATTCATAATGATCATCTCCCACAAAAATTAGAAAACAGCCTTTTTATAAGATGACAATGTGGGCTTATAGTAAGACAATATTATTTTGCTATTTGATTCATTAGTAAATACTTCATATATCAATAATTCAATGAGGAATTTGTTAAGGTACTTATACCCTTGGTAATTCAATTTCTTGTAATCTCTTACAATTATCTTTGTTATAGTTGATGTTTTAATTTAAAGGATTTCTGCTTTTCAGAAAAATTAATATATTAGAGAGAGAATAAAGCAAATATACATTCACTGTGGAAAGTCTTCATAGTCAACAAGTTACCTTCTATAGTTTAATTTTAGACTTATCATATGTGAAGCTTCCCTGGTATCTCAGGCAGTAAAGAATCTGATGCAA
Source organism: Neotragus moschatus (assembly GCA_006410615.1). Lineage (NCBI taxonomy): Eukaryota > Metazoa > Chordata > Mammalia > Artiodactyla > Bovidae > Neotragus > Neotragus moschatus. The sequence goes on from SJYA01001145.1 coordinate 2,668,453, forward strand.
TGCAGAAGACCAAGTTCAATCCCTAGGTCAGGAAGATACCCTGAAGAAGGGAATCACTACCCACTCTAGTATTCTTGCCTAGAGAATTCCATGGACAAAGGAGCCTGCCAGGCTACAGACCATGGGGTCTCAAAGAATTGTACAGGACTGAACGACTAACACTTTCACTTTCAGAGCCCATGGGGTTTGCATCTACTATTCCCTGCATTGAATCCTCTGCCTGTAGCTTTTGAATAGCTGATTCATTTTTGCTACTTAGATTTTTATTATATAGCCACTACCTCAGAGAGGACTTAAATAATATCCTACTTAATGGAGACCCTGATCCCCAGTCACACTTCCTAATAGCTCTTATAACTCCATGTTATAATCCTCAGAAAATATATATTCTCTATCTTTTAACTCCTTCATTTGAATGTGTCACAAGAATAGAAATTATGGCTCTATTTTTCATTTCCACTGCTTAGAAGAGTTCCAGGCATATAGTAGGGATTCAGTAGTTTTTAACTTATTGGAAGCTAATTAGGACTCATGAAAAACTCCTCTGCAATTGAGGAAATAATTTTAAAGTTCCATAAATATAAACTTTATGTTTACGTGTTAATATGTATATAACTGCTGCTGCTGCTGCTAAGTCACTTCAGTCGTGTCCGACTCTGTGTGACCCAAAGACGGCAGCCCACCAGGCTTTCCCGTTCCTGGGATTCTCCAGGCAAGAAAACAGGAGTGGGTTGCCATTTCCTTCTCCAATGCATGAAAGTGAAAAATGAAAGTGAAGTCGCACAGTCGTGTCTGACTCTTACCAACCCCATGGACTACAGCCCACCAGGCTGCTCTGTCCATAGGATTTTCCAGGCAAGAGTACTGGAGTGGGGTGCCATTGCCTGTATATAACTATAACTTGTTAAAAGAAGGCTGTCTTACTAAAGAGTACATAACAACAACAACAAAAATCTTTTGAATGAATACTTTGAGTAGAAGTATACCTCTGTGTGGTAGAAGAAATGATTAAAAAAAAATTAGAGGAAGAATACAAAGATTCCTAAAAGGAAGAGGCACATTAAATTAAGGAAAACCTCACTTATTAAACTTTGGAAATACTCCTGATTTGATGGTTCTCAACACTCTGCATTTCATCTCTTCCTTGATTTGTCAACTTTAAACTGAGTCTGTTGATTATCCACTACAAAAATGAGAAATTTCTGTTACTCATATTGTTTGAAACCATTGATCCCTCCATTTGGGGGAATGTGTTTAATACTTCCATTTGTTAGTTTTATAGTTTTAAATAATACTCTTAAATTTATTTTTCTGATACTTTACTGCATAAGTTGGTTTTTGCTCTATATCTAAATAAGGAAGATGACATCATACTTTTGTCTTAGTCTCTAAATCATATAACATGGAAATATTTTTTTTATAAAATTACTGTATTATTTGTCTTGATATAGATTTTTTATTTAAAACTTAGAAGCCTATACATTATTCAACAAAATTTATTGCTTTTACGTAGACAGAAGTCAATTGAGCTATCTCTGGAGTTTTGAAAATGGTAGTTTCATCATTATTTTTCTGCCTCTGTTTTATCTGTTCTTTTTCCAAACTTCTTTCAAATGCATGACTTTTATAAATTATGTGTAACTTCAAATTTTTATCTCCTTTCATTGTATACATGCTTCAAAATTTCTCAACTTTTTTCTTATAATCTGTTAAATATTTTGTTTAAGCAATGCTATGTTAACTTCCAAGGAATTTATGTTGCTAAAAGCTTGAGATTTTTCATTGCAACACTTTTTATTGTATTTGATGTGACATAGTTTCAAGTTTTAGAAATTCTTATTGGAAAAATTCAACTTTCTTTTCCTATACTGTACTTCTTTCCTTCTGAGCCAGTTGATCTTTTAGCTCATCTTGATTCTCTGCTATGTGATGCTGATTGTTTTCAAAAGTCTAGTGGTAACTGCTTGTTTTTTTAGGTTTAAGAATGCAATGCACTTTTTAATATGAAAGTATTGACATTCTGTCAGCTGAGATTTGTATAGGGCTTATGCCAAAATACAGACATTCTATACAAGTTCTTTGCAAGTGAATAGTAAATATAAAACAATAAATTGCATATTGTTAAATCATACCATGAGTCAACTGGCACATATTACAACCTCTGTTAGATCTTTTATATTATTTCCCAAGGATTGCACTAATTGTTCTTTATTCAATAGCTTTAAAATCCTCAAAATACATCTCTGAATGTGTTAACATTAGTACCCCCAGTGTAAATGTAATGAAACAAGAATTATAAAATTTAATAACTTGTCCAAATTCATACATGCAATAGATGTTGGATCCAATTTTGTATCCTGACAATCTGATGTCAGAATTCACTATAAATTAATAACATCCTTTCTAAAAAGTTTTCTTAACTTTTTAGTTAATGTCATACTTTAGTCTTTATATGTACTCATTCTAATAATTAGAACTTATACTGAGAATTTATGATTTTTAATTTCATAAGCTATTATATAATTTCTGATTTACTTCTTCTCTGTCCAACAGCATCTTTTCCCAAATGCTTTATTGGAAGATAATCTAGACTCTTCTTATTGTATGAATAAAATAGGTTCTCATTTCTTTATTAAAATATTCACATTTTTTCATCTATTATCAGTTTCCTATATTAATTCTATTTTCTTCAAAGTCAGAGAACCAGTTTGTTTTTCTTGAAGCTTCTCTTTCATATTTTACTCAAGTGTCTCTGGAATATTAGATGAAAATTCATATTAATGAATGAAAATTAGATGAATCAGAGAATATATATTATTGTATTTCCTTTGCTATGTTGAGATATTTTTCCTTCAAATATCTGTATTAATTTTTCTCATGCTGCTGTAATCAACTGCCAGTCTTTACTGCTCAAAACAACACAAATTTAATCTTATAGTTCTAGAAGCGATCATACAAACTCACTTAATGTAACTTGTGTGATAAGTTCTTCTGGAATCTATTTATCTAAAGAGTATAAATTATGGATTTTTATTTTTACCCAAGATTGGAAGATTATAAAAGGAAAAATGATGGAAGGGGGCAATAATAGCATTGGATTGATTATGTTTGATATGCCTAATAAACCATCTGATTAAGATTTGCATGGGGTAGTAATCATGTTCTTTAAACTTTAATTAAATGAAATCTACCTCAGGGGAAAGTAAAGAGAAAAGAAACCAGGACTCAGGATGAAGTTATGACACCATGCAGTATTCAGAATAAGATATATAAAGTAGACTGAAAACTAGTGCCTACAGAGGTAGGTGTAAAACCAGGACTGCAATGTGGGCAGAAACTAAAGGATAGAAGAGCTTAAGAAGTGGAGGAAGAGGTCAATAGTGCTTCTGTTGAGAGGAGTTAGAGAAGACTTAATAGTAATTGGGTAAATAGATTATTAAATAAGGTAAGTTTGTATGTAGTATTTGTATGTATGTATTTCTAAAAATATAATTAGTCTGCAGCTACACTATATTTTATGAATACATATTTTGTACAACATATAGACATCATAGTTAACATATATCTTCAATTTGTTCATATTAAATATATACTGATGCCATTTAAATAATTAGGCATGAAATTATAGTCAAGTAAATTGAGAATCAGTCTTAGTCTCACATAGCTACATTTATGCTTACATACCATAGCTTATTTAAAATCAAATAATTTGTTTATTTGACAGTTTTAAATGATTTTCATTGTAGTTTGCTAGGATTGGTAAAACTTAACAGGTGAAGTAGACTTATAGTATATTAAATGATGGGTAATGGCCATACAGGACTTCTCTGGTAGCTCAGCTGGTAAAGAATCTGCATGCAATGCAGGAGACCCTGGTTTGATTCCTGGGTCGGGAAGATCTGCTGGAGGAGGGCATGGCAACCCACTCCAGTATTCTTGCCTGGAGAATCCCCATGGAAAGAGGAGCCTGGCGGGCTACAGTCCATGGGGTCACAAAGGCTAGGACATGACTGAGTGACTTTCACTTTTGCCTTCAGTGGTCATACAAGTGAATTTCTAAGAAGGTTATCCTATTCAGAAGAATAATGTGACAAAGTTCTGGACATTAAATGAAAAAAGGTCTGATAAGGAAAATAAGACTTGTTATGATTTTTTTTCGAAAATAAAATGACATTGGAAAAATACCATTTAAGGAATGGCATTTAAGCAATTTAAATTTTTTTCTTATTAGGATTGAAGTGTCACTAATGTATTTTCAGCTATACTATCTGATGAAAAATTATTAGATTTATTTTAAATTTTAAAGGCAGAATACAGTAGAATGATAAATACTGCCTTTAATGAGAACTCTTCTATCAAAGACAAGCTTCTTATTTAAATGGACCAAAAGGTGGCTCTGATATGTACTATCATTACAAAGTAAATGTCTTTGTAAAATGTGAATTTGACAGTGTATTAAGACACCCTATTAAGTGGTGAAAATATCTATACCCCTCTCTCATCTATTTGATCTTGGTCTAATCAATAAAGTGATTTATATTTATATCTTTCAAACTTTAGTTTCCTATAATAATTTGAGAATAAAGCTCCACAAGAGATGTTTATTTAATTTCTTTTCAGTGATCATTTAAAGAGTGTCAGAGGCCTAGAAGGGCATATGGGGATTGATAGTACTTAGCCTTTGCCATGTTGCTTTTTCCACTAAATAGGGAAAATTGGATTTTGATTTAGCAATTCAGCTAACCAAAATGGTTAACTATATTTTTAGTCAAGTAACCAGCAAAATGTTAAGTATACTATCAATTATTATAATGTTCATTTTCCCAGTGTACTGTAATGTTCCTGGCTTGGCATATTTCTTGAGAGTGGCTGTAGGGAAACTCTTTGTGTTTGGAAGAAGTCAAGAATTTATGATGTGCCTCTTAGCAATACTAAGGCAAATAGTAAAAACTGTTATCCTTAGTGTAGTTCTGTAAGACTAACTCTTGAAACTTATATCTAACTTGAGAGTCTGCTTTACAGTGCAATACTGCTTTTATGCTACATTATAACTTTGAAAAATGTCTGCCCAACACAGATGCAGAAAGATCCAGGATTTCTCTGTGTGAAGTGTTTTAAAAGAAGTCATAAACATGGGTGTAAATTACTATAACCCTGTTAACCCAGACTGAGTTATGAGATATGAATATCAACTTCCATTACAATACTGACCTTGAATAAAATCAGTTGCCATTGTTTAGCAGTGAAAAGGTTATGAGTAAAAGTGAGCAATTTAAGACAGTGTAAAATGAATACTTGAACAATGAATATCTCAGCAAAATGAAAGCATAAAATTTTGATGAATATTCACAAGAACAGGAAATATGCCAGTGGGTATAATGATTCATTCATTTTTGATTAGCAATATATCTTCAGAATTTTATTGAAGCCTTGACTTTGGCCAACTTGGTTCTAAAAGTTAATTAGATATATAGAATTTTGGAACTGGAAAGACTATCATGGATGAAAAAATACTGCCCAGATTTAATTTTCTTTAATTTTAATTAATTTTATTGGCATACAATTGATTTATGATATCGTGTTATTTTCAGGTGTACAGCAAAGTGTATCAGTTGTATATAAACATTAGTTCAGTTCAGTTGCTCAGTCATGTCCAACTCTTTGTGACCCCATGGACTGCAGAACTCCAGGCTTCCTGCTCATCACCAATTCCCAGAGCTTATTCAAAGTCATTATCCAACAAGTCAGTGATGCCATCCAACCATCTCATTCTCTGTTGCCCTTTTCTCCTGCCTTCAGTCTTTCCCAGCATCAGGGTCTTTTCCAATGAGTCACTTCTTTGCATCAGGTGGCCAAAGTATTGAAGTTTCAGTTTCAACATCAGTCCTTCCAATGAAGATTCAGGACTGATTTCCTTTAAGATAGACTGGTTGGATCTCCTTGCAGTCCAAGGGATTCTCAAGAGTCTTCTTCAATGCCGCAGTTCAAAAGCATGATTCTTTGGCACTCAGCTTTCTTAATAGTCCAAATCTCACATTCATATATGGTTACTGGAAAAACCATAGCTTTGATATACAGACCTTTATTGACAAAGTAATATCTCTGCTTTTTAATATGCTGTCTAGGTTGATCATAACTTTTCTTCCAAGGAGCAAGCATCTTTTAATTTCATGCCTTCAGTCACCATCTGCAGTGATTTTGAAGCCCCCAAATAAAGTCTCTCACTGTTTTCATTGTTTCCCTGTCTATTTGCCATGAAGTGATAGGACTAGATGCCATGATCTTAGTTTTCTGATAGTTTTAAGCCAATTTTTTCACTCTCCTCTTTCACTTTAATCAAGAGGCTCTTTAGATCTTCTTCACTTTATGCCATAAGGGTGGTGTCATCTGTNTCATTCTCTGTTGCCCTTTTCTCCTGCCTTCAGTCTTTCCCAGCATCAGGGTCTTTTCCAATGAGTCACTTCTTTGCATCAGGTGGCCAAAGTATTGAAGTTTCAGTTTCAACATCAGTCCTTCCAATGAAGATTCAGGACTGATTTCCTTTAAGATAGACTGGTTGGATCTCCTTGCAGTCCAAGGGATTCTCAAGAGTCTTCTTCAATGCCGCAGTTCAAAAGCATGATTCTTTGGCACTCAGCTTTCTTAATAGTCCAAATCTCACATTCATATATGGTTACTGGAAAAACCATAGCTTTGATATACAGACCTTTATTCGCAAAGTAATATCTCTGCTTTTTAATATGCTGTCTAGGTTGATCATAACTTTTCTTCCAAGGAGCAAGCATCTTTTAATTTCATGCCTTCAGTCACCATCTGCAGTGATTTTGAAGCCCCCAAATAAAGTCTCTCACTGTTTTCATTGTTTCCCTGTCTATTTGCCATGAAGTGATAAGACTAGATGCCATGATCTTAGTTTTCTGATAGTTTTAAGCCAATTTTTTCACTCTCCTCTTTCACTTTAATCAAGAGGCTCTTTAGATCTTCTTCACTTTCTGCCATAAGGGTGGTGTCATCTGTGTATCTTAGGTTATTGATCTTTCTCCCGGCAATCTTGATTCCAGATTCTTGAATCTTGAATCTTATGCTTCATCCAGCCTGGTGTTTCTCATGATGTACTCTGTGTATAAGTTAAATAAGCAGGGTGACAATATACAGCCTTGACATAATCCGTTTCTGATATGGAACCAGTCTATTGTTCCATCTCCAGTTCTAACTGTTGCATCCTGACCTGCATACAGACTTCTCAGGAAGCAGGTCAGGTGGATTGGTATTCTGATCTCTTTAAGAATTTTCTACAGTTTGTTGTGATCTACATAGTCAAAGAATTTGGCATAGTCAATAAAGCAGAAATAGATGTTTTTCTGGAACTCTCTTGCTTTTCTGATGATCTACAGGATGTTGACAATTTGATCTCTGGTTCCTGTGCCTTTTCTAAAACCAGCTTGAACATCTGGAAGTTGACAGTTCACATATTGTTGAGGCCTGGCTTGGAGAATTTTGAGCATTACTTTGCTAGCTTGTGAGATGAGTGAAATTGTACCATAGTGTGAACATTGTTTGTCATTGCCTTTCTTTGGGATCGGAGTGAAAACTGAACTTTTCCAGTCCTGTGGCCAGGGCCATGTTTTCCAAATCTGCTGGTGTATTGAGTGCAGTACAGCATCATGTTTTAGGATTTTGAAATAGCTTAACCTGTTGAAAGTGAAAGAGGAGAGTGAAAAAGTTGGCTTAAAGCTCAACATTCAGAAAATGAAGATCATGGCATCTGGTCCCATCACTTCATGGGAAATAGATGGGGAAACAGTGGAAACAGTGTCNCAGAATTAGAACAAATAATTTCAAATTTTGTATGGAAATACAAAAAACCTCAAATAGCCAAAGCAATCTCGAGAAAAAAGAGTGGAACTGGTGGAAGATTCTTAATCACAGTTTCAATTTCAGTACTTGTGATTGGTCTGTTTCTGTTTTCAATTTCTTCCTGGTTCAGTTTTTGAAGGTTGCACCCTTCTAAACATTTGTCCATTTCTACTAGGTGGTTCATTTTATTGGTGTATTGCTGCTTATAGTAATCTCTTGTGATCCTTTGTATTTCTATGGTGCCCATTGTAACATCTTTTCCTTTTCTAAGCTTGTTAATTTGAGACCTCTTACTTGTGTTTTTTTCAGTTGATGAGTCTGGCTAAAAGCTTATCAATTTTGTTTATCTTCCCAAAGAATCAGCTGTTAGAGTTATTGATCTTTGCTATTATTTTCTTCATTTCTATTTATTTCTGCTGTGTTCTTTATGATTTATTTCCTTCTGTTAACTTTGGTTTTGTTTGTTCTTTTTTGTAATTTACTTATTTTTAAATGGAGGATAATTGATTTACANCTTCCCAAAGAACCAGCTGTTAGAGTTATTGATCTTTGCTATTATTTTCTTCATTTCTATTTATTTCTGCTGTGTTCTTTATGATTTATTTCCTTCTGTTAACTTTGGTTTTGTTTGTTCTTTTTTGTAATTTACTTATTTTTAAATGGAGGATAATTGATTTACAATGCTCTGCTGATTTCTGCCATACATCAAAATGAATTGGCCATAGGTATGCATGCCCCCTCTCTCTTGAAACTACCTGTCACCTCCCCCTCCCCATCTCAACCCTCTATGTTATCACAGAGTTCTGGGTTGAACTCCCTGTGTCATACAGAAAATTCTCACTGGCTATATGTTTTACATATGGTTGTGTATATTTCAATACTGTTCTCTCAATTTGTCTCATCCTTTCCTTCCCCTGCCATCACAAAGAACAAGTCTGTTCTCTCTGTCTGTGTTTCTATTGCTTTCTGAAAATAGGTTCATCAGTACTGCTTTTCTAGAATTCCAATATATGCACTAGTATGCAATATTTGTTTTTCTCTTCTCTCTGTATATCAGGCTCTAGGTTCATTCACGTCACTAGAACTGACTCAAACTTGTTCCTTTTTATGACTAAGTAATATTTCATTATATATGTATACTGCAAGTTCTTTATCCATTCATCTATCAGTGGTCAACTTGGTTGCATCCATGTCCTGTCTATTGTAGATAATGCTGCAATTAACATTGGGGTGCATGTATCTTTTAGAATTGTGGTTTTCTCAGGGTATATGCTCAGTAGTGGGATTGCTGTGTCATTNATCTAGGTTGGTCATAACTTTCCTTCCAAGGAGTAAGCATCTTTTAATTTCATGGCTGCAGTCACCATCTGCAGTGATTTTGGAGCCCCCCCCAAATAAAAGTCTGACGCTGTTTCCACTGTTTCCCCATCTATTTCCCACGAAGTGATGGGACCAGATGCCATGATCTTCGCTTTCTGATGTTGAGCTTTAAGCCAACTTTTTCACTCGCCTCTTTCACTTTCATCAACAGGCTTTTTAGTTCCTCTTCACTTTCTGCCATAAGGGTGGTGTCATCTGCATATCTGAGGTTGTAGTGGTCCCCCAAAAGATATGTCCATGTCCTAATTTCCAGATTCTGCAATATATTTTATATGATCCTATAGACTGAATGTTTATACTTCCCCCAAATTCATATGCTGCTACCTAATGGTAATTGGAGGTGGGGTCTTTCGGAGGCAATTAGGCCCTTATGGATGAGATTAGTGCCCTTATATATTGGAGAAGGCACCCCACTCCAGTACTCTTTCCTGGGAAATCCCATGGATAGGGGAGCCTGGTCCATGGGGTCGCGAAGAGTTGGACACGACTGAGTGACTTCAGTTTCACTTTCATGGTAATTTTATTTCTAATTTTTGAAGAGATTACCATACTGTTCTCTGTAGTGGCTATATCAATTTACCTTCCCACCAACTGTACAGGAGGATTTCCTTTTATCCAGATTCTCTCCATAGTTATTATTTGTATATTTTTTGGTAATGGCCACTCTGACTCATGTGAAATGATACCTCATTATAGTTTTGATTTGTATTCCTCTAATAGTAAGCAATGTGGAGGATTGTTTCCATGTGTTTATTAGTAATCTGTGTATCTTTGGAGAAATGCCTGTTTAGGTCTTCTGCCTATTTTATGATTGTGTTGTTTGCTGTTCTACAAAATGGGATATGAGAAGGTTCCAGTGAGGAAGAAATCTCTGGAAATTTTAGTTAAGCTGACAATAGCATTAAAGTTATCTTTATCACAGCCAACCTTCATTTAGTTTCTGTACAAATATGAAGTTCATCTTGGCAAGTTGCACTTCTATCATTGTGGTCTATATGTAGCTTCTCAGATTCTAGGGATCCATAACCAAAGACATTATTTTTGTTTAATATGCTGACAATGCAATATTTGAAGAGGAATAGGATAATTGAAAAAGTTCATTCTGGAAATGGAAGAATGAGAAATATATGGCAGCCAGTGATGCCTAGCTCCTGCACTCTCATGATAGAAAAAAAAAAAAAAAATAGAATTCTCTGTTCATGTAAGCTCATGTGATAGGTATACTTCCTTCCCCTCCCAACCACACTCTTATTCCTCGAATAGCAACCATATTTTTGCCATCTAGGAATATATTATTCATTGTCCTTGGCTACTATTTCTGATTTTAGGATAATCTTTCTGATCCTTTTTCTTACTTGGCCATATGATATAAACTTTGAAAAGAATGTCATTCTTGGCAAATATTCAGATTTTGTAGTAGGTGTTAAAACAGAAAATCTGTTATTTTTGCCAAATATTTCCTTTGAAAACATTATGTTTTAAGGATACTTTCTTCCAGTCAGTTACCTAAAAGTTACCATCGCCAAGGATTTTGCTTGAACATAGTCTTTAAAGTTTCTTATCTTTTAACTTACTGATCTCTTTGTTCTATCCATGCCCTTTACTCTTCCCATAATGGCTGTTGCCCTGAGGCAATTGGAAATGATAGCCTTAGGTGAAGAGACACTATCCTGAATCCTCCCTTTGCTACCTGCTGTCTAATTTTTATCAATCTTATCTCCTGCTGTGGTAGCTATTTTCCTGCTTCTTGGGCTAGTTGCAATTTTGGATATATACATTGTCTTTTCAAACCCAGCAGGCCTACAAATTATGGGACTCTAAATCACTTAGATTGCGGGCTACATGTAGAGAGCATATCTCTTTGCAAAGCATTATTTTCTTTTTTCTCTGCTGTAGACTGTTTTCAACCTTTAAGTTCATACCTCTTTTGGAACACTTGGCTGAAATCAGCTAGAGGTAGACGTTATACACTAATGTTCTGAATGTTCCTACCATTTGTGCTAACTAACATCAAAGTCTCAGCTGACACACATCCTGTGTGCACCTCAAGGTTTAGAAACCTATGTTTTCACTTACTATTTTCTCTGCCACATGTTCTTAATATTCATATGTTTACATGATAGTTGTGTCTGTCATCTTGCCATCAGTTTAGTTCAGTTCAGTTCAGTTCAGTCGCTCAGCCGTGTCGACTCTTTGCGACCCCATGAATCGCAGCACACCAGGCCTCCAAATGTGAAGTGTTTTTCAGAATCCATCTCAGAGATATCTGTTCATGTATCACTGATCACTACTTGAGCACATCACCCTTAACAGCAAGGAAGGTGAGAAAAGCTAGCATATTGCATTTCTAGCCTCTGAAGTGAATGTGGGCTAGTAAGAAAGGGATTGTAAATAATTACTCAGGAAATAATAAAATAAGAAAGTACATCATAGATGAATAGTAAGTTCTAGTTTATTTTTTATATCTTAATAATGAAAATCTGTTGTTGTTCATTTACTAAGTCAGGTCAGACTCTTTGTGACCCCATGAACTGCAGCACGCCAGGTTTCCCTGTCCTTCACTGTCTCCCTGAGTTTGCTCAAGCTTCTGTCTATTGAGTCACTGATGCCATCCAACCATCTCATCCTCTGTTGTCCTTTTCTCCTCCTACCCTCAATCTGCAGCATCAGGTATTTTTCCAATGAGTCATCTCTTCACATCAGGTGGCCAAAGTATTGGAGCTTCAGCTTTAGCATCAGTCTTCCCAGAGGATATTCAGAATTGATTTCTTTTAGGATTGACTAGTTTGATCTCCTTGCTGTCCAAGGGATTCTTAAGACTGTTCTCCAGCACCACAGTTCAAAAGCATCAATTCTTCAGTGCTCAGCATTCTTTATTGTTCAACTCTCATATCCATACATGACTACTGGAAAGACCACAGCTTTGACTATATGGACCTTTGTAGGCAAAGTGATGGCTCTGCTTTTTAATGCTCTGTCTAGGTTCGTCATAGGTTTTCTTTCAAGAAACAAGAATCTTTTAATTTCTTAGTTGCAGTCACTGTCTGAACCCAGAAAATAAAATCTGTTGCTATTTCCACTTTTCCCCTATCTGTTTGCCATGAAATGATGGGACCAAATGTCAAGATCTTCATTTTTTAAAGGTAGAGCTTTAAGCCAGCTTTTTCAGTCACTTCTTTCACCCACATCAAGAGGCTCTTTAGTTCTTCATTTGCCATTAGAGTGGTATCACCTGTATATCCGAGATTGTTGATATTTCTCCTGGCGATCTTGATTTCAGTTTTTGAGTCATCTAGCCCAACATTTCATAGGATATACTCTGCATATAAGTTAAATAAGCAGGGTGACAATATAGAGCCTTGGCATACTCCTTTCCCAATTTTGAACCAGTCCATTGTTCCATGTCTGGTTCTAACTGTTGCTTCTTGATCTGTATACAGGTTTCTCAGGATGCAGGTACAGTGGTCTGTTATTCCCATCACTTTAAGAAATTTCTGCAGTTGTGATACACATAGTCAAAGGCTTTTGCATCAATGCAGCAAAAGTAGATTTTTTTTTAATCCCTTGCTTTTTCAATGATTCAATAAATGCTGGCAATTTGATCTCTGATTTCTATGCCTTTTCTATATCCAGCTTGTATATCTGGAACTTCTCTGTTCACATAGTGTTGAAGTCTAGCTTAAATGATTTTGAGCACTACTTTGCTAGCATGTGAAATGAGTAAAGTTGCATGGCAGTTTGAACATTCTTTGACATTGACTTTCTTTGGCATTGGAATGAAAACTAACCTTTTCCATTCCTGTGGCCACTGCTGAGTTTTCCAAATTTGCTGACATATTGAGTACAGCACTGTAACAGCATCATCTTAGGATGTGAAACAGCTCAGCTGAAGTTCTGTATCCTCCACTAGCTTTGTTTGTAGTAGTACTTCCTAAGTCCCACTTGATTTCTCACTCCAGAATGTCTGACTCCAGGTGAGTGATCACACCATTGTGGTTATCCAGATCATTAATGCCTTTTTTGTATAGTTTGTCTGTGTATCCTTGCCACCTGTTCTTAATCTCTTCTGCTTCTGTTAGGTCTTGGCTGTTTCTGTCTTTATTGTGCTCATCTTTGCATTAAATCTTCCGTTGGTATCTCCAATTTTCTTGATGAGATCTCTAGTCTTTCCTATTCTGTTGTTTTCTGCTATTTCTTTGCATTGTTCACTAAAGAAGGCTTTCTTACCTCTCCTTGACCTTCTCTGGAACTCTGCATTCAGATGGATATACCTTTCCCTTTTTTTGTCTTATCCTTCTCTTTTCTTAGCATTTGTAAGGCCTCTTCAGCTAGACACTTTGCCTTCTTGCATTTCTAGGAATGGCATTGGTCAGCATCTTAGGTACAATATTGTGAATGTAACAATTACTGTTTGTTAGTTTTAATATGAATATGGTCATTATTAAACTTTTCTGTATAAATTTATTTCTCTTTTGGCCTAATTTCAGTCATCCTGGAGATTAATAATTACCATCACTCTTAATTTCCAAGGCATTCGCATCATGCTTTAGTCACTATTTTAGAAATAACACTATGTTCAAAAACTGATCTGAAAAATGTTGTTGTTATTGTCTTGCTGCTGGTAGTGATGATGATGGTGTTTGTGATTACAGTAATGACATAATTGTTCTCTGTGTTTCAGAATGTGCAACAATTTTGTCATATATATGAATATATATATATACATACATACATATATATATATATATATATTCATTATAACTGAGTCACCTAGGAAGATAGCTTCCACTTGCCAATGCACGAGATGCTGGAGACAAGGGCTTAATCGCTGGGTCAGGAAAATCTCCTGGAGGAGGAAATGGCAACCCACTCCAATATTCTTGTCTGGAAAATTCCATGGACAGAGGAGTCTGGTAGACTACAGTCCTTGAGGTCCCAAAGTTGGACATGACTGAAGTGACTTACTGTACACACATACACACACAGACACATATGTTGTATAGAGGAATATTTTGACTTGCAATGTTAAATCAAATGTTTCTATTTTGTTACTCAGTTTCTCTCTACTCTTATGTATTTTTGTCAACTAGATCTGTTTAGTCTCCCTGAATTTCCAACATATTTTGGTTTGTATATTTAGTGGCTACATTTTTTTGTGCATATGGGTATTTTAACCATATGTTTCTTAGTCATTTGTAACTTGTATCAGTATATAAGCTTTTTAAAATCCCACTTAATTTTATTCTTAAATTTCAGCCAACATGATGTGAATATGATTACCTCTGATTTATTTTTATTTGCATTTGCTTGTTGTCTCTTTGCCTACTTTTTCATTTAAAACATTTATTTTACTTTTATTTTAAGAGGGCTCTTTTTTTCCCTTTTTCTTATAAAACCTAGCTGAGTTAGGTTTTTTTTTTACAAAGACAAACTAATTTTTTAATGACTGGAAAAAGACAAAATAGTTATTCCACTTTAGCTACAACAAATGACCTGTTATTTTATTTCTTGAATCTTTTATTGTGCCTTCATATTACTTTTTTTCTTTTTTTTCCTTATATTATTTGTGGAGTGTTCTATATACTTGGACTTTCAATCACTTATTTGGAGAGTTTAATATTTTCTACATGCCAGAAAGATGAAACAAATAAAATAGAGGGGGGAAAAAAACCCACCCCCCATGGAGCTCAATTATAATTAGGTACATTTTATTTTCTGTGGTAGTCTAAATGTTTATGTTTCACCAAAATTCATATATTGAAATTCTAATGTGCAATATGATAGTATTAGGAGGGGCCTTTGTTATAATTAAAATGGAATAACTATTTTTCATTCCTCCACTTATTAAAAAAATGAGTTTACTTCCCTTTTCTGAGATTACTGTCCTTATCAAAGGGTTTAAGAGCACTCCGTTTCCTCATTCACCAAGGGAGGACACAGTGAGAAGTCAACTGTCAGAAACCCAGAGAGGGCCTTCACTAGAACTTCACAGTGTTCACCTGACACCTTGTTCCTGAATGCCCAGCCTCTGGAGCAGTGAGCAATAAATTTATGCTGTTTATAAGCCACAGAGTTCATGATATTTTATTATAGCAGCCAAGACAAAGAATTTTAATTTAAAATATATTTCCTATGAAGATGCTGAACTTGTCACTTTCTTTAACACCCACAGTGAGCTCTTTTGAGAGAGATTTTGAACTCTCCTCTCATCTTCTTCTTAATCCTATCCTGAGTAAAAACAGTGAAACACTTTCTTTCCTGTTGTCAGCATCTCCAAATTTCACATTTACCTGTCTTACTAAAATTTTCCTTTCAGTATGACTATTCTGTTTCAAGAGTTGAAATCTGCCTTTTTTAAATTATTATTATTATTATACAGACTATTTTGTACTTACATTGTCAGTCATTGCTTATAACTATTTCATATTTCTCAATTATAAGATCTTTGTCTTGTTGAAGTTACTTGATCAGTTTTTTTTTTCTATCAAAGTTTTTGTGGATAAATTATGCTATTCCTGAAGTTTTCAAATGCTTGCATATCTGCAAATGTTTTTGTTCACCTATTGGCATATGTGTTGCCTCAGGTTACAACTATGGGATTACAGTTCTGTTCCCTCTGTAAATGTTTGTCTCCTTTCTTCAAAACATTCTTGAATATTTTGAAGTCAGTGCTATTATTATTTCCAGTTTACACATGAGGAAATAAGGCCTAAAACTGCATTATCTTACCTAAGTCACAGAATATGATAGAACCTAGTTCTCCACAGATTCCACATCCTACACTTATAACTGTTTTGTTCTAGAGAAGTTCAACTGCTCAACTGTTGTTGACTAGAGAGGTAGTTAGAGACCCTGTAAATCGAAAGAATAGTGAGAAAAGTCAATTTCTTCTTGACTTAAGGCCTTTTTCTCCACTTTTCTTTTTTTTGCTTTTTTGTTTATTTTTGATCTAGAATATTCTTAGATCCTCCCTTGACCAATCTCCTCATTATTATTCATATTTCAGCTTATAGGTTTCTTTTCAGAGATGACTTCCTAGAACTTAGCATTTAAATAAAATAACTATCCACTAGTATGCACTGTTTGTTTATATCTATGTAATTATCTATTTACTTATATTCTTAAGTATCAGATTCAGATATAAATTCCTAGATAATAAAAACCTAGTCCTCCTAGTTCTTTTTGCTATTCTTGTTATATTACAAACAATGTGTCTGGTTTCTGTCTCCATCTCCTGGCACGGAGCTTCTAAAACCCTTGGAATATCCATGTGACATGACTAGTTTGTAATTGATGAGCCCTTCAGATCACAGCTGACTTTATGCTAAAAAGATGACTACAGAAGGGTGAGGTACCTTGATTCCACTGAATGAGGGCTTGAAAGCTCTGTTCTTCAAACCCTCCCAGTCATTGCCCTATGTGTCTTCATTTGGCTGATCTAATATGTATCCTTTATAATAAAACTGTAATAGCATTTTACTTCGCTGAGATCTGTGAGTCATTCAAGCAAGTTTTTTAATGTGAGGAGAGCTGTGGGAAAGCTCAGATTTATAATTTCTCCAACTTACAATATTAAGCTTTGTTAACTTATGTTTGAAGCACTTGGGATGCAAGGAAATATAGCTTACAGGAAAATGTTGTTGTTGTTCAGTCACCAAGTCATGTCTGACTCTTTGTGACCTCATGGGCTTTAGCACTCCAGCCTCCCTGTCCTTCATCATCTCCCAAATGTATCTAATTTGGTTATTGAAGAGAAAGGGAGAAAGGAGAAACTCCCTCCACTTAGGGAGTTGTTAGATTCTTCAAAATTTCTAGCCATTTGCAGTGAGAAATATGTGGACTTGTAACCCTCTTTGTGACTAGCATCTGAAATAAAGGCAGCCTTGTGTGGCAGTTCAGTTCAGTTACTCAGATGTGTCCGACTCTGCAATCCCATGGATTGCAGCACACCAGGCCTCCCTCTCCATCATCAGCTCTTGGAGTTTACTGAAACTCATGTCCACTGAGTCGGTGATGTCATCCAACCATCTCATCCACTGTCGTCTGCTTCTCCTCCCACCTTCAATCTTTCCCAGCAATAGGCTCTTTTCAAAGAGTCAGTTATTTGCATCAAGTGGCCAAGTATTGGAGCTTCAGCTTCAACATCAGTGCTTCCAATGAACACTCAGGACTGATCTCCTTTAGGATGGACTGGTTCGATCTCCTTGCAGTCCAAGGGACTCTGAAGAGTCTTCTCCAATACCATAGATCAAAAGCATCAATTCTTTGGCGCTCAGCTTTCTTTAGAGTCCAAATCTCACATCCATACATGACTGCTGGAAAAACCATAGCCTTGACTAGATGGACCTTTGTTGACAAAGTAATGTCTCTGCTTTTTTAATATGCTGTCTAGTTTGGTCATACATTTTCTTCCACGGAGTAAGCATCTTTTAATTTCATGGCTGCAGTCTCCTGCAGTGATTTTGGAGCCCATAAAAATAAAGTCTCTCACAGTTTCCATTATTTCCCCATCTATTTTCCATGAAGTGATGGAGCCGGATGCCATGATCTTCGTTTTCTGAATGTCGAGTTTTAAGCCAACTTGTTCACTCTCCTCTTTCACTTTCATCAAGAGGCTCTTTAGTCCTTCTTTGCTTGCTGCCATTAGAGTGGTGTCATTTGCCTATCTGAAGTTATTGATATTTCTCTTGGCAGTCATGATTCCAGCTTGTGCTTCATCCAGTCCAGCATTGCTTGTGATGTACTCTGCATATAAGTTAAATAAGCAGGGTGACAATATACAGCCTTGATGTACTTCTTTCCCAATTTGGAACCATGTCCAGTTCTGAAGCTTCTTGACCTGCATACATATTTCTCAGTAGGCAGGTCAGGTGGTCTAGTAGCAAGTCCTTAATTTGGGGAATGTACTTTAACTTTGAGTGGTTAGTGCCAGAATTGAATTTGTAGTACATAAATTTAGACAAAACTAATCTCCAACATTTTGAGCTAGACTAGGCACATGATACTTACTAATTTTAAATTTGTTGAATAATTGACTAAAGGAATGTTGTAGTAAACTGGATAACTTTTTTTGGATGAATGGATTTTTTTTGGCCCATGGATTTATTTTCAACTAATATCTTTGAGTATCAGTCTTTGTAGCAGTATCTAACGGACAGCTATGTCCTGCTTCCTGTGTGTAAATTGTATCTTGCCTTATATCTAAAAAGTAGTGTTTTGATTGTTGATACATTTTATATAGAAATGTTAGTCCATTGCCTGTTCCTTGCCTGCTTTCTGCTGTCATCACTGTTAAAATATACTCCATTGTGGATTCTTTTGCTCTCTCTTTCATAACAATACTAAATAGTAGGTCCCTTTCTCTTCAATTACCAAATTAGATATATTCATACTTTTCTATAATCCATATTTTCTTGCATCCTAAATGCTTTAAGCACCTGTCAACACAACTTAAAGTTATAATTTAAGTTTTTCAGACATTCTCTTCAAGAACATCTCTTCTAATTCTCTTTCTCTTAGGCCTCTTGACAAATGGCAGTTTGCTTGAAAAATGCAATTATCATCTATATATCACATTCAGAGTAATATCATCTGTTCATAAATAATCTAGCAATTGCCAAAGCATTTCAAGCTCTAAAATAGAAAATACTGAGGTTACAATCTTTGGTGTGTATAATTACTTAACTAAGGAATGTGAAAGAAAACACTAATTTTTCCAGATCATTAGGTGTATTGTTACTGCAATGAGCAAACTAAAAGACTTATTATATTATGTAAGAATTATATTGTTAGCATAAATAATATACATCAAAGCACCAGATATGGTATAAAGATGTGGGTGCTTAGAAAAGTAGTAAAGATTACTGTCTTCTCAAATCTTACCTAAATAGACATTTGAGTTTGTCTAGCAAAACAATTATTTCAGAAAACATACATATTTTTGTAATGTAAATAACTTTAATCTGGTAGGAATTTAGTTATAAATCCCAATGTAATTCTTTCTTTATTGCTATAATATTCAACCTTTAGGCTTTTCCAAAATACTGTTAATTTTCAGGATAATTAGTGTTATTTTGATGCTCAGTTATTCTTATATTTAAAACTACTGATTAAATACTATATTGACCTAGAAAATGTCCTGCTGGGACTCAAATAACTTTGTTTATACACTAACCATATAATTTTATGTTATCTTTTACTTCATCTAAGCAATAGTGCCATATACTTTACACCTGAGTAGTCTGACAAAAAACTTAATGTAATTTCAATATTTATTATAAAGATCAAAGTACTAAAAATAAAAGTCTGTATTAGAGTGATCAAATCCATTCTGACTATAATATAAACATAAGTTACTTTGTATATATTTATATATATATGTATATAATTAGGACACTGAAGAGATCCTAGAGTCTGTGTCACAAAACTTGAAATCCTAGTATTAAATCAGATTCCCTCAAATTTCTCTCTTTTTTTTGTCCTTTGAGTAAATAATTCTAAATATATATTTTGAAAATAGCTCTATTTTTAATAACATAAATTATAATGCCAATATTTAATCTTAAGTGTTTTAGAAACTTTAAAGAAAGAAAAAGTTAATATTACTCAGCACCTGATTAGGATGTTGTACAATCTCCTAATGTGAACTGAATCACAGAACAAATTTAGACGATGAAGAGACTGGAAACCACATATGATTTCATTGCTTTTGGGAGCTGACTTCTGAAGGTTGATTTATTTTCAGTACAATTCTGTATTTATGAAGAGGTGAGCAGTGGACATTCTAGGAATCAGTGAACTAAAATGGACTGGAATGGGTGAATTTAACTCAGATGACCATTATATCTACTACTGTGGGCAAGAATCCCTCAGAAGAAATGGAGTAGCCATCATGGTCAACAAAAGAGTCCAAAATGCAGTACTTGGATGCAATCTCAAAAACGACAGAATATCTCTGTTCATTACAAAGGCAAATCATTCAATATCACAGTAATCCAAGTCTATGCCCAGATCAGTAGGTTGAATAAGATGATGTTAAATGGTTATATGAAGACTACAAGACCTTTTAGAACTAAAACCCCAAAAAGATGTCCTTTTCTGCTGGGAGCCAGCATGGGAATCCCACCCATGACAAGGTCTTGCGCCAGAGATTTCCCCTGAGTTTTCCTGAGCATCTACACCCCCAAAATAAGGAAACCAGAATATGCCTGCTGCCAGGAGCCAGCGTGGGAATCCCACCCATGACAAGCTCATGTTGTAGACTCGATGGGCAAGGACGATTCAAGTCTTAGAGTTTCCCCCTAAGCATGTACCCAAAAAAATAAGAATCTGCCTGATATTGTACTTTTCCTATTCTTCTGACACTCTCTGGAAAAAGTTAATTCAAGGCTTTAGTCTTCTGCATTTGAAAGGAGTGTTTCAGCTCAACCCCCTCTGACAACGCTCTAACTTAAATGCTCTCATTTGCCTAACAGGTTCCCCAGACCTTTTGCAGCTTGTGAATTGCTTACAGCCTCCAACTGTGAGGGGCATGAAGCTTAAGTATTTTAAAGTTACAGAGCCTTTTCTAAGAGCTAAAAATCCTATTGGTGACAGGATTTCACTGTTGACTCAATGATTGCTGCCAGACCTCTTTATTTTTCTTCTTTTGGGCACCTGGGAGGATGTTAATCAATGTAAACAGGATATGGAAAAAGATGTATAGTAGTTTTGATGTTAACAACACTTTTAACACAAGTAAGCCTTCTAGTTAACAAACCATTATCAGAAAAGGGCCATAAAATGTTAATTGGCCTTTTGACCTGAAGATGATGTAAATCACCTAAGACTTTTGTATACAACTGGGTATGCAGAGAGAAAATCCCGGTTTTGATAACAGTCTGGGCTGCTAACACTGCATAATTTTGTATTACTCCTTGATCTCTATGTATCAAAAAAGGTATAAAAGGCCTTGAAGGACAATAGGGGCCGGGGCCAGTTGCTGGACTGGCTTCCCCTGTATCTTTACTCTAATTTCTGGTTGAATTCCCATCTGGGGCGTGGTGGTTCGCCATGTCTACTTATTTGCCCTGGCTTCTAAGATCCATGCAAGGGGGTGCCCAAGGTGGGGCACCCCCCGATATTCAAGAGGACGCNTAAATCACCTAAGACTTATGTATACAACTAGGTATGCAGAGAAAAAAAGCCTAGGTTTTGATAAGAGTCTGGGCTGCTAACACTGCACAATTTTGTATTACCCCTTGATCTCTATGTACAATCAAAAAAGGTATAAAAGGCCTTGAAGGAGAATAGGGCCCCAGGGCCAGTTGCTGGACTGGCTTCCCCTATGTCTTTACTCTAATTTCTGGCTGAATTCCCATCTGGGGCATGGAGGCTCGCCATGACTACTTACTTGCCCTTGCTTCTAAGATCCAGGTGAGGGGGAGCCCAAGGTAGGGTACCCCCTGATATTCAAGAGGACTCTTGTCTCGAGGTTTTATTGGCTTTCCACGTAAACCAAGTTATTCAGCCTCTTTTCTCCACTTAATTTTCCCACTATACTATTATTTCCTAATCTTATACTTCTAAATAAATAAGTTTCTTCTAAGACGCTGATGCCGTCCACACTTTGAATTACCCTGGATCCACTGGGCTGGACCCTGGCAGATATACTACCCACAAAGCAAACTGCTACTTCTGCTGCTGCTAAGTCGCTTCAATCGTGTCCGACTCTGTGCAACACCATAGACAGCAGCCCACTAGGTTCCTCTGTCTCTGGGATTCTCCAGGCAAGAATACTGGAGTGGGTTGCCATTTCCTTCTTCAATTCATGAACGTGAAAAGCAAAAGTGAAGTCGCTCAGTCGTGCCCGACTCTTAGCGACCCCATGGACTGCAGCCTACCAGGCTCCTCCATCCATGGGATTTTCCAGGCAAGAGTACTGGAGTGGGGTGCCATTGCCTTCTCTGACAAAGCAAACTAGGAGCTAAAAAAAAATGTATTCTCTTGGCTAATTCAATTTTCAACATTATTAAATAACATCACCCTGCTATACGTTAGGTCCCCAGAAATTATAGCTGGGTGTTTGTACCCTTTGACCAACATATCCTCATTCTCCCTATCTACTCTGTTTCTATGAGTTTGATTTTTTTAGATTCTCTATACAAGTGAGATCATACAGGATTTTTCTGCTATACATTAGACTCCCAGAATTATAGCTGGGTGTTTGTACACTTTGACCAACATATCCTCATTCTCCCTATCTACTCTGTTTCTATGAGTTTGGTTTTTTTAGATTATACAAGTGAGATCATACAGGATTTTTCTGCCTGAATTATTTAACTCAGTATAATGCCCATCTATGTTGTCATAGA
>SJYA01001145.1:2691396-2716910 GCA_006410615.1 Neotragus moschatus
ACATCCTGGTAAATCATAAATAATGCTGCAATGAACATGAAGATGCAGATATATTTTTGAAACAGTGATTTCATTTCCTTTGAATATATACCCAGAAGAGGGATTGCTGGATCATAGGTAGCTCTATTTTTAGTTTTCTGAGGAACTTTCATACTGTTTTCCCTAATACAGCCATTTTTTCCACTGCAAAGCACAGTGAGTAGAGAAGTCATTCAGAAGACTAGATTTCCAGGTGAACTTGAATTGTAAACCAGCTGTCCCAATACTCCAGGGATGAGTCCATTCAAACAGATGAGAGAGGAGGCTGGATAGGTAAACCACTATTGGAACATGCCTGACATTTAAAGGCATCACCATGACTCTATTACTGCCACTGCAGTACTAAAATAGCCTCCAAATGGTCCCTCTTGGGCCTCTATCCTTTCCCTCTCCTGAAAATAGTCTCAAAACAGTAGCCAGAGTAAACCTTTAAAAATATAGATCACATAATTTTACTTAATTTTTTAATTTTTAAAATTTTACTGGAGTATAGTTGATTTACAAGGTTGGGTTAATTTCTGCTGTATAGCAAAGTGAATCAGTTATACATACATGTATATCTTTCTTAGATTCTTTCCCATATAGGTCATTATATTGAGTAGAGTTCCCTGTGCTATACAGTGGGTCTTTATGAGTTATCTACTTTATATATAGTAGTGTGGATATGCCAATCCCAATATCTAATTTATCCCTCCCTCCCTGCCCCCATAACCATAAATTGGTTTTCTACATCTGTAACTCTATTTCTGTTTTAAAACTAAGTTCATTTGTACCATTTTTTAAGATTCCACATATAAGTAATATCATGTTATTTGTCTTTGTCTGACTTCACTCAGTATGACAATCTCTTGGTCCATCCATGTTGTAGAAAATGGCATTATTTCATTCTTTTTTATGGTTGAGAATAATTTTACTTTTGTCCTTAACAGTCCGGTAGCTTTTCAGCTCACCTAAAATAAAATCCAAAGGCTTTACCATGGCCTCATGCTACCTCTATCATTCTCTCCCTCTGTCACTCCATGCTGTCCCCACTGGCTTTCCTACTGTTCCTCTAACATTCCAGGTTTTTACCAAGTTCAGGGTCTGTTCCCTGTGTCTGAAACTGCCCTTCCACAGAACAGCATCACTTTTCTTTTACAATCTTCAGATTTTTCTCCAGTGTCACATTCTCAAGGCCTTTCCTGGCCATATTATTTAGTTTCAACATTCTCCTTACTGACTTCCTACCCCCCCTTTCTGCTTTATTTTCACTTCTTAGCTAATCTGATATACATTTTACTTAAACTATTTTACTTATTATTAGTTTTTCACCAAGCTGCATGAGGTCAGAGGTTTGCCTATTTTCTTCACTGCTATGACCTTGATCGTAATACATGACTACTTAGGAAATACTTGTTAAATACATAAACTAATACCTGCAAGTGCTCCTCCCTCCAACAGGCATACAGTTCCCGAAATCCTATAAAAAGTAGCACCTTTCTCCCTATATACACACAGAGACCATTACTGAATTTCCTTACCGTGCTTTTTCCAAAAAGTTTCATTTAGCACCATTCGACATATTATATATTCGAGTATTTACTCTCTCTTCCCTTCCCTGTGGATTCTAATTTTCATGAAGGTTAGGACTGTATCCTTAGGGCCTTAGAACAGCACTTGACTCCGAGCAGGTACTCAGTAGTTCCTTCTTGGATGAATTAATGAACCATTTCTGTCCGATACTATTCCCTACAAGATCACAAACTCTGTCACGGCGGCGCTGAGCTTCCAGCACAATCTAAGAGAAGCTCGCCAGTGAGAACTCTAAACCCCGAATCCAGCCCCTCTGAAAGGAAAGACAATGCCCCTTGAAGGGAACAGCCAAAACATCGGTGTTCCCCTAAAATTTAACCACAGAATTGACGGATCAGGCGAACGCAGAGAATAAAGGATTTAGTACATTACTAAACGTACTAAACGAAGACTGTTAACTGTNCCAGTACTTTGGCCACCTCATGCGAAGAGCTGACTCATTGGAAAAGACTCTGATGCTGGGAAGGATTGGTGGCAGGATGAGAAGGGGACGACAGAGGATGAGATGGATGGATGACAGACACGATTGAGCAACTTAACTGAACTGAGCAGTGGGAAGAGAGAGAAAGGAGAGAAGGAAACAAAAACAAAACAAAACAAAACAAAACAGTGAGAAAGACTTTCAGCCTGGACAAACCTGGACATTGAAAACCAAAATTACATGTTTTGTCTATATCAGTATAACATTTTTTTCTTTCTTCATTAGCATTAATTTGCTATTTTTCTGTTTTCATTAGTATTATTTTATCCCAAGAATCAACTACCCTGACAAATTATTTTGATTATTTATTATAGGAACTTCCAGAAAATATATGAATCAAACTTTCAATGGCAAATATCAACAGGAAATTTACTCTGCCCTAAGAAAGACCCAGCAGTGGCCAGAGGGCAGAAAAAGGTCAAACCTCATTCCACTTCCCAAGATGAGTAGTACTGAAGAATGTTCTAACTAGCAGACAATTGTGCTCATCTCCCACGCTAGTAAGGTTATGCTTAAAATCTTCTATGCTAGGCTTCAGCATTATGCCAACCAAGAACTTCCAGATGTCCAGCCTCGTTTTAGGAAAGGAATAGGAACCAGAGACCAAATTCGAACATTCACTGAATCATAGAGAAAACAAAGGATTCGAGATAAACATCTACCTCTGCCTGTTTCACTGACTATGCTAAATTCTTTTATTGTGTGGATCATAACAAACTGTGGAAAGCTCTTAAAGAAATGGGAATGCTAGACCATCTTACCTGTCTCCTGTGAAACCTGTATGCGGGTCAAGAAGCAACAGTTAGAACCCTGTATGGAACAGCTAACTGGTTCAAGATTGAGAAAAAAGCATGACAGGGCTGTCTGTTGTCACCCTGTATGTTTAATCTATATACTGAGTACATCATGAGAAATGCCTGACTGGATGAATTACAGGCTGAAATTAAGATATGCCAGAGAAACATCAACAACC
Organism: Neotragus moschatus; assembly: GCA_006410615.1. Classification (NCBI taxonomy): domain Eukaryota; kingdom Metazoa; phylum Chordata; class Mammalia; order Artiodactyla; family Bovidae; genus Neotragus; species Neotragus moschatus. The sequence continues at coordinate 2,694,462 of SJYA01001145.1, forward strand.
TCAGATATGCTGGTGATGCCACTCTGATGGCAGAAAGCAAAGAGGAACTAAAGAGCATCTTATGAGGGCAAAAGAGGAGAGTGAAAGAGCTGGCTCAAAACTAAATATTAAAAATAATAATAATAATAAGATCATGGCATCTGGCCCATTCAGTTCAGTTCAGTTCAGTCAGTCAGTAGTGTCTGACTCTTTGTGACTCCATGAATTGCAGCACGCCAGGCCTCCCTGTCCATCACCAACTCCCAGAGTTTACCCAAACTCATGTCCATCGAGTCGGTGATGCCATCCAGCCATCTCATCCTCTGTCGTCCCCTTCTACTCCTGCCCCCAATCCCTCCCAGAATCAGGGTCTTTTCCAGTGAGTCAACTCTTCGCATATGGTGGCCAAAATATTGGAGTTTCAGCTTCAGCATCAGTCCCTCCAATGAACTCCCAGGACTGATCTCCTTTAGGATGGACTGGTTGGATATCCTTGCAGTCCAAGGGACTCTCAAGAATCTTCTCCAACAGTTGGAAAGCATCTGGCCCATTATGGGAAAAGTGGAGGTAGTGACAGATTTCCTCTTCTTGGGTTCTAAAATCACTGCAGATGGTGACTGCAGCCATGAAATCAAAAGGCAATTGCTTCCTGGCAGGAAAGCTATGACAAACTTAAGCAGTATATTGAAAAGCAGAGACATTACTCTGCTGACAAATGTCCACATGGTCCAGGTTATGGTCTTCCCAGCAATCACTTATAATTGTGAGAGCTGGATCGTAAAGAAGGGCATCAAAGAACTGATGCCTTCAAACTGTGATGCTGGAGAAGACTCCTGAAAGTCTTCTGGATGCAAGGAGATCAAAGCAGTCAATCTTAAGGAAAATCAACCCTGAATATTTGTTGGAAGAACTGATGCTCAAGCTGAAGCTCCAGTATTTTGGTCATCTGATACAAACATACAGCTCATTGGAAAAGTCCCTGATGCTGGGAAAGATTGAGGGCGGTATTAGGAGAAGAGGGCATCAGAGGATGGGATGCCTGGATGGTATCACTGATGCAATGGACATGACCTTGGGCAAACTTCGGGGGATGCTGAGAGACAGGGAGGCCTGGCACATTGCAATTCTTGGGATTGCAAAGAGTCGGACATGACTGAGTGACTGAAAAACAACAAAAGATTCTTTGAATCTCTTACCTCAAAATCCTTATCTTGTTTCTGAGTCCTGGGATATTGTATCATGATCCTTACCCAATCCTAATAAATGTTTCTCTCCTCGTTAAAAACCTGCTTTAAACCAAGCTTCAAAAAATTCTGACTTCACCATGCCTTCTCCCAGACACTGTAAAATTTTTGTGAAGTACTTTTTCCCTTCCTACAATGAGAAGTAAACTTAGTTTTGGCTCATCAAGAGATTGAGTTTGTAATGTTTAGAAAATCAATGTTTTATAATAACATTGTTTATCCATATTACTGAAATGGAAAAAGTCTATCATACTCAAAAAATGTTAAAGAAATATTTTAGAAAAAAAGATGATAGGAATAAGCTCAAAAGGAAAGAAAGCAAAGAAAGATAAAGCAGTTACAGAACTGGTGGCAAGGATGAGCAAATAGTAGTGTGAAACCTCAGAAAAGTTATTAAAAAGATTAAAGCAGAAGGCAGATGCTAGAAGTTTTCTTTGTGTAGGACAATCTGAAATGAAAATCTCGAACATGTCATTTTCTTTATCTGTTCTGTGGCAAAAGCACTAATTTGAAAAGATACTTGCACCCTAATGTCCGAAGGAGCATTATTTACAATTTCCAAGATATGGAAACAACCTAATTTTCAATCGATAGATAATAAATGTCACACACACACACACACACACACACACACAATGAAATGCTACCCAGCCATAAAAAAAGAAGGAAATTTTGCCATCTTCAGTAATGTGAATAGACTTGAAGGTCATTGTGCTTAGTAAAATAAGTCAGCCTAGAAAGACAAATACTGTATGATATCACTTATATGCAGAAGCTAAAAGTATAACAAACTAGTGAATACAACCAAAAAAGAAGCAGGCTTGCAGAGACCAAACTGATAGTTAATTACCAGTGGGAGGTGAGGGTGATCAGAGGTAGAGGATTGGGAGCTAAAAAGAAAAAGAAAGAAAAATGTTACAGGCTCAAAAAAAAAAAAAAAAAAAAGAAAGAAAGAAAGAAAAAAGAAACCTCCTCTGTGACTTCTAATTGTATTTCATAAAAAACAAACAGAAAATTTTAATATAACTTTAATGATTTTGTCTTGTGTGTGTTGTTTTTTAACTGTAGCTTTAAAACTATAATAATTATAATTATGTACATTATCTATGTTAGCTGAGTTATTTGTTAAATGTCCACACAAATATTTTTTCAGTACTTTAAATTTTCAACATGTAAGCATACAGTATTGTATTTATCCACTCTCATATAGTTTAATATGTTTCTGTTATTAGAAAATAAGTTTTATAAAGGCAAATTCTATGTTTCATTCAACATTACAATAATCAGTGCCAACATGTTACAGAAATTTGACTCTCATTTCAAGTAAAATAAATCTTATTCCAATTATACTGTGGTTGTTTTTAAAACTGTNACATGTAAGCATACAATATTGTATTTATCCACTCTGATATAGTTTAATATGTTTCTGTTATTAGAAAATAAGTTTTATAAAGGCAAATTCTATGTTTCATTCAACATTACAATAATCAGTGCCAACATGTTACAGAAATTTGACTCTCATTTCAAGTAAAATAAATCTTATTCCAATTATACTGTGGTTGTTTTTAAAACTGTTTTAAAAAACTGCAAAAGTTCATTGATGATGATAGAAGTCAGAATATAATTACCTTTTTCTGGATGGTGATTCAGTAGGAACAGGGCACAAAGAAACTTTCTTTGTGTTAATAGAAATCTGAGTTGTTTTTCTATTTGCTATGGGTTACTTGGAAATATTCTTTTATCAAAACTCATCAGATTTATATTTAAGGTTTGAATTTCACAGTATAAAAATTTTACTTAAATAGAAGGGACAGATAGGACAAATGTCTTTAAAATAGTGTACCTTGGAACCATAATATCACTTAAATCCTTCAATCCTTCATACTCATGCATTCAGAACATATTTACTGATTGCCTTTTTCACAGANAAATATTCTTTTATCAAAACTCATCAGATTTATATTTAAGGTTTGAATTTCACAGTATAAAAATTTTACTTAAATAGAAGGGACAGATAGGACAAATGTCTTTAAAATAGTGTACCTTGGAACCATAATATCACTTAAATCCTTCAATCCTTCATACTCATGCATTCAGAACATATTTATTGATTGCCTTTTTCACAGATAAGCACATGAAGTACCTAAAGGAAGCCTGTGACTTTGTAAAGAACAGAGATAAAAGGATCTGAAGTTGATTTTACTGGGGATGTTGAAAGGAATGTTTCAGGTGGAAAGTCTAAAAAGGACAGAATCTTAGCCCTCCACTACATTTCAACTTGAGCACAAAGTAGCTTCTGTTTTACCTCTTCTCCTGTATGTATAGCTGTTCCAAGAAGGTTTTATGATTTTGTTTATTTATTCATTTGGGAAATAATTAAATACATAAAATGCTTTGTTTTCTCAAGACAAAAAAAAAAAAATTAAGCAATTGAACACTAGGCCCACTACTGTAAGTTATTGTTTAAAATGGCACACAGATTTTTATTTTCAATCTTGGTCTAATAGGCAAAATACATTTCCAACCATTTTCCTCTTCCAACACTTATTGAATGTTCTAGCTTTATTGAACTATTTAAATTTGCAATCTCTCCATCTCTCACCTTGAGAATTTATCATCTGCTGGCAGAAAAATAAAGAGAATGGAGAGTAGAAGGAGTGATGAGGAGAAGAAATTGCAGCAAACACAAGAATTATAAAAAAGTTCAAAATGAATTTGCCTAATTGTGTTAAAGCTCAAGCCTATATCTTGTATAAGAATATAAAATTTGGACTGGTTATTCTTTCCATTAACTTTCATAATGTAATATATTTCTCCTCTAGGACTAGATAGATTAATATATATTTTTCTGCATATTTCTATATGTAGTCAGTTTTACGTATGGTTGCATCTCCAGAACTCCACATAAGGAAACACTCAATTATTTGTTAACTGAAAGAAGTAATATTTGCCATTAGATGTTATGAGTGACAGTCTTATCAATTTATAATTATCTCAATGGGAGGACTGAAACTGTGGACAATTTTATTAGTGACTATGAATTAGTTACTGTTCTATGTGTTTAATAACATTTTGAATGGTTTTGCAAGGTTCAAAATATGTGAAATGGTTTTTAAATTTCCTGTGGAAAGTGTATGTTCTATAGTATATTCCAGCAAGGAGTTTTATTAATAGTAAATTATTTGAAAGCTAAGAAATCATCAAAAAATTATAAAACACAAAATTAAGTATCTAAGAATAGGAACTAAAAATTACAATATGTTACCAAAAACAAACATTTCCAATTTTAGGAGAACAATCCTTTTGAATACTAAATTAAGTTTATAATCTTACGGATACATATTTAAGTAGTAAAAATATATATTTATCTTGCTAAGACCCTAAAGCTACCCTGAAATCTTCCTCAAAAAGTAAAATTCTAAAAATTCAAATATGTGAATGTACACAGAAAGGCAGTCATGTTTGTGAAGGCATATGTCTTGGACATACTTATGAAAGTTACATTACAAATTATGGCTTGCTAGTGAAAAAATCCCAGGGACGGGGCAGTCCAGTGGGCTGCCATCTATGGGGTCGCACAGAGTTGGATACGGCTGAAGCGACTTAGCAGCAGCAGCAGTGAAAAAATATGTGTGCTATGGATGATTTTATTTTATTTTTGTAAAATCAAATAATAAAACAAAAAGCATTTCTTTTCTGTTAGAGCTTTTAATATTATCTCAAAACATTTTCCCAAAACATTTCATATTTTATTAGAAATTACTATATTGATATCTTTTTTGGTATAGATGTAATTAAATACTTCACTTATAAGATTAAAATTATTTTTGTCTATTTTCATGTATCAGTGATTTATTTCTTATTTTTGCACATCTTACTGAACTTCTTTCACCAATGTAAATTGTACTCTATGTTTCATTCCGTTTCACTTGTGCTGCCACTAACTATATAGTGAGCCTTCATGGCACCTACTTCTTCATAGTATTTGGTTCACAAGAGCATCAAGTGCAGTAAATAATCTTTCCTTTGACTTTGATATATAAAAGCCAAAACCATCACTAGACTATTCACTGATGTTGGAAGCAAAATGCAGTGCAAGTCTAGTGGCAAGTAGCAGTTCTGTGTGCCTTCACTTTACATCAAGTCATGGATAAAGTTATATTGAAACTGAGCTCAATAAAAATTATGATCTATCCCCAAATACTGTGAATGAAGGGGATTCTTTCTTAGATATCCTGAGAGCAAAAAAGAGAAAGAATACGTGCTCAGAAAAACAGATGAGCATGTTGTTTAAGGAAGTGGAATAAAACTGCTTTGATTTTTGGTTCACTACATGTCATTTGTCAACAAAGCTGTCTAGCAATTCTTAATCTGTTTGAGATTATATACATCAGTGCATATATACATATAATATTTTACATGTTTGTGAGAGGAAGAATAATTAAATTATAGGTTACATTACTTATAACTATAGAATTATGAGTTATGAATTATGTGCTATATAATCAAAGAAAAATATAATTTTAATTGAAAACAGTAGAATGAAAGTCCATTAATGAAAACTTCTAAAAATCTACTTAAATTTGTTATAATAAACTGCTTAATCTTCCTGTGATTATTACTATCTTGTGTTCAGTTCAGTTCAGTTCAGTCACACAGTCATGTCTGACTCTTTGCAACCCCATGTACCACAGCATGCCAGGCCTCCCTGTCCATCACCAACTGCCGGAGCCTACTCAAACCCATGTCCATTGAGTTGGTGATGCCATCCAACCATCTCATCCCCTGTCATCCACTTCTCCTCCTGCCCTCAATCTTTCCCAGCATCAAAGTCTTTTCAAGTAAGTCAGCTCTTCACATCAGGTGGCCTAAGTATTGGAGTNAAACTCAAGCATTGAAGGTGTTTTATTGATTCCTAAGTGACACTTCAACTAATCAACAAATATTTTACTGTTTTATTAAGCTACCACAATTCATTCTGAGGTATGAACATACTCCTGTACTTCCTTCACCATATGTGCAGTCATTTCTGGCCAAAATTGATATTTTGTGGGGTGCCACAAAATGTAAAAAAGTAACTCATTTTTTAAATCTCTGAATGAGAATCTAGAAGTTTTTTGACCAGATAAGAGAAGCTTCATCAGAACTATGCATCTACTACCACAAAACCAAATACAACCTTCTCCATGAGGAACGTGGTCTAATATAATCAACCTGTCACCAGAGGATGGTTGGGCATTGGACTCTATTGGTGCTAGTTATCATGTAGCAGTAGCAGTAGGTAACAAGGTTAGCCTTAGTTAGGGGGAATACATATTATNAGATAAGAGAAGCTTCATCAGAACTATGCATCTACTACCACAAAACCAAATACAACCTTCTCCATGAGGAACGTGGTCTAATATAATCAACCTGTCACCAGAGGATGGTTGGGCATTGGACTCTATTGGTGCTAGTTATCATGTAGCAGTAGCAGTAGGTAACAAGGTTAGCCTTAGTTAGGGGGAATACATATTATTGAGCCAGTGTACAGTCTCCATTCCTGCTACTATGGAGAGCTTGTAAATAAGCTCATTGAGCAAATAGCAAGATAGATGGAGAATGAGACTGGTTAAGATCCATAGGAAAAGTGATCTTATTTCACCTTATTATTGAAAGTCTACCTCTCTCCCCTCTTGAATTCTCCTTGGTAGGTCCCTACATGGTATACAGATATCATACATTTTTTTGACCTTTCTGAAAGGTCCATATAAGTAGCTCTTTTATAGTTTATCTTTCAGTGATTTTCTAGTTTTATTCTTTCAAAGTCCTGACCAGCCAACAAAGCCCTTAGCTACTGTTCATTGATTAGTGTAGATTCATGATTCAGACTATTTTTCCTTCCATATGAAGAGAAAAATTAGATGAAAGGACCAAAATGCCTGTCCCTTATGGCTAATATCTTTCATAGCCATTCTGGAAACTACGCTGTAATGCAGTAGCCATCCACCTTGGACTGGTGTCGTTATACTGTGAAGACCCAATTGTAAACCATAACTGTGTTTTTCCTTCCTTTTTAAAGTGGAAAGAGGAATTCTCCATGAAGTCATCAGTGTTGGTTGAAGAGTTGCAACAAAGCAATAAGAGCAGACATTATAGGTATCTGAGCTGATTGTATTTTATATAAACTTTTGCCTCTTTACCTGCTTAGATATTATCTCAGATATATAATTTCCATTTATAATGAAAGGTTTTGGTGCAGGCCTGACTTTGATTTCAGATAAATTTATGATGAGTAGTTCTAGTTTCATGGTATCCCACAGTCAGACATTCAAGAACTACCAGCATCTAATCACAAGCCAAAGGCTGCTCTTCAAATGGAGAATAGTTGTTAAATGGGAAATAATAAAACATTAGGGATTTGGGCTGTGATTATCCAATTGAATTTTGCCAGTATCTCATAGATCATCCCTATCTGTCACAGGCACTTTCAATACTTTCTAGCCTGAAGATGATAAAGCTTATAGTGGTTTTATATTGTGTCAACATAGCTAAGCTGAACTGTTTTCCAAAGCTACTTTCCTTGTATGATTTTTAGTTAGATCTGGCCCCAAGAGAAATTTTTGTGAGATTTGAAGTAAAGAAGGAGCACAATCATTATACTCTGAATGTTGACATGGTGTACCAGGCACCACTGCAGCTTGTGTACCTTGTCACTAATATGCTGGTTCACATTGTTGATGTAGGACAGCAGCCAAGCCTGCAGCTTCTCTGGCTTCTGTCAGATTTATTTCTTTTCAGTTTCACTGAGCCTTTAGCTAGGTATACGTTCAGTTTTATAGCAAAGGGTGCCATCTTCCTTTATAGGTCACTTGCATTGTCAAGGTTTTCATCAATGAGAAAAAGACATGGAATATTGTTTTCCTAGATTCCAACTTGTTCTAATGAATTCTATTTGTTATTACTTCCCCTTATTCAAGATCAGGTTTTTTCCTCACTTGACAATCCTGCAGACCTATAGTTATCCCTCTCTTCTATAACACTCATATCCAAATATGGCAGATGTGACTTTTAGAAGATTCCCAAATATTTCCACCTGTATTTTTCTCTAGTGTTCTAATTACACTAGGTCATGGGTATCAATTCTGAAGTCTGAAAGTGTTTAAGTTCATCTTTGCTTTCATATTCTAATTCCTTGGACTTACCAGGTGGCGATAGTGGTAAAGAAATCACCTCCCAATGCAGGAGATGTAAGAGATGTGAGTTCCTTCCATCCCTAGGTTTGGAATATCTCCTGTAGGAGGGCAGGGCAACCCACTCCAGTATTCTTGCCTGAAGAATCCCATGGACAGAGGAGCCTGGTGAGTTACAGTCCATAGGATCACAAAGAGTAGGACACAACTGAAGAAGCTTAGCATACATACACGCATTCTAATTCCTTCTAGGAGTTTTAAGTACTGAAAAGAGTATGCAATCCCAGATAACCTTGTGATTTAATATCATTAACAGTATTTTGTGATAGATTGAAAATTTCTATATTTCCACTGATTTCTTTTACTTAAGTCATTGACAGTTATTTGCATTTCTGTTTTGATAATATTTTATTTAAATATCAAAATAATTATAGTTTTTTTAATTGAATATTAATATATTAGCTGAAATGAAACCTAAAAGAGAAACTCTAGAGTTAATTATCAGTTATATTTATTTTAAAATTCTGAAACCTTAGAACATAATGTCGTTATTCAGTAATTAGTTTCAAGACAGAAGTTGTATTCTGTAGATGTGTTTTTGGCTATACTGCGGTATATTTCCTCAATTATATTTCTTATATATTTAATGAATTTGGAAAAAAAGGCATAATTACAGACATCCGAGGGTTTTATACATCTTCTTTTGTCCTCACAGTATCAATCCCAATAGTTTGTAACAGCTTGAAGAAGAATATTAAAGCCAAGAGAGATGATAAAAGAAAGAACTACAAACTTTGGTCAGTTCATTATTATATTAAAATTTAAATAAAACATACATGACAGATTAAGAAATCTTTAGACCTAAATAATTGCTCTTTAAAGTTTAAACAAGTATAGTTTATTTAAATACTTCCAGATAGTTTTAGAAGTACTGTTAAAATTTCTTTTTGCTAATTGCTTTTATTTCTTTCCCACTTCAAATAAAATATGATTCTTGAACCCCATTCTTGCACATTGGTTTTATCTAAATTCCTCAAGGATACCATTGCCAATTACTGGATAATGGAGTTTATATTATCATATCATTTCTGACATTAAATATTCTTCCTTGTACTATTAACATGTTTCTTGAATTTCACCAAAATGAATAAAAACACAATAAACATAAATCTAATATATTTAACCCATTGATTTGGTAGAATCCATCAAGCATTTGGCGTTTACAGAGGAAATTCTGCCATAGCAACCCTGTAATAAAAATAATATTCCTTTTTCTAATGTTTGGCTACATAAATTTTTTTTTTTAAGCTTTACCTTTCTTTCTAACCCTTTGTCTGCATGTCTAGACAGGTCACTAAGAAAGTATAAATGGAACTTTGGCACCAATGGGGAATTTAACAATGGCAGATCTACAGCCAGCATTAGAACTTTTCTCCCTTCTGGCTCTCTAACTAGTATTAAGGCTTAATTCACTCCCTCTGCTTTGCCCAAGCCAGTTCAGATTTGCTCATGATAGTTGTTCTCTTTCCTTTTCCTATGGTGCGTTATCTACTCTGACATCTGAATCAAATTTTGGAGGGAATCCATCCTCCTTATCCTGAATGCTCACACAACACCCAAATATTCAGCTTGAAATTTAGGCATAAGTGTTTCTAATGGTTCTTTTCATATCCTGTGTCTTGAAATATGTTACAGTGGCTGTTTTCCCATGCTACCAACACTATACCCATGTAATAAAGCTGATGTTCTCTTCCGTTTTCTTTCTTATTATCCTTCTCTTGTTCCACCAGGTACAAAGGCATGAATATGCTCCTATTTTTAATGTAAAAATTTTAGCTAGCTCTTTTATAGACTCACTACCTAATGACACCCCCAAGGTTCCCACCTTTCCCTACAAGACAGTTATGGATGTATTTATTAAACAAAATCCGTTTCTCTGCTAAGAGAGTTGTAGTGATGCCTCACTTATGTGATTGTGCATATCTGTGTATTTGTACTGCTATACAAATCCTGACAGACATTAGAAAGCACTTCCTTATTTGGGTGTTTCTATCAGCACCACTGTTTGTCTTTTCCCTCTATTTAAACAAAATTCTTTAGAGATTTAAGATATTCTTATGAAAGCTTTGTTCTTGTCATATCAACACATAATTTATATCTGTGCTGTGATTTTTATTTCTTTTAGTTTTTTGCTATTATCTAGGACATAATTTAACAAAACTGATTTTTTATTCAGTAATCTGTGTACATATTTTAGCATAAATTTTAAAGAGAACACATATGTTTTACTTTATAAAATTTAAAATGTAACATTTTAAACAAGTATATTTTAAAAATAACTGGAAATGTTTTCTATTCTCCTTTAGCTTTAAATTATGCTCCTTTAAAAAAAAAAAATACCCACAGAAGCATCAGATAGTATAAACTGATGGACTATCCCGCCGCTTCCTCAGAAATACCCTGAGTTTGAGTAAGTTGTTATCTCTCAGTCACATATCTGTACTTTCTAATCTACTTTTTGCCGCTACAACTAGAACAATGAAAAGCACATTTTTGCTGTTCCAGCTGGCTCCCTGTTAGGCTCTGAAAATTGATGACACTTGTTCTTTAGTCACTAACTTGTGTCTGTCTCTTTGCCACCCTATGGACTGAAAGAGACTATCAGCTTGGAGGAGGAAGGATTTTGACCACTCCTAGGACATTCTTATAATAATTTTGTCTCTTTCTCTTCTTGTGAGCATCACTCTAGGGCATTTCCTTACCCTGTTAATTACTTTCTGTGGTGACAGCATTCCAGTTTGCACATTTTGCAACAGTTGAAGCACCAATTTTATTGTGTCCTTTCAGAGGCACTAGCATCAGACAGCTGGCAGCCCATTATTAAATTTTTAAATACCATGGTTATTCATTTTATCCTGAAGTCATAGATGAAGTATTTTGGATTAGAAACAAATGTCTTATTGATTCCCTTAGAGCAAATATTGAGTATGTTGAGAGTATGTCCCTCTTTCCATTCACCTTATCCAGGGGGAAATGCAGTGAAAACCAGGTTGGATGAAAAGCTGTAAGAGTATCCAGTCACTTCATAAGAAAGGGAAGGGGTGTAATATTATAAAACTTCTCTGTTTATATGCAGGGGAGAGAAAGCTCATTCCTTTCAGGAAAACAAATGCATGCATACATAAAATATTTACATAAATAAATTATATGTTTACACATACATATAGCTTCAAACAGAGAGAAATAGAGAAAGACAGACAACTTTTGTTCTTTAACTATGACTTGAAAAGAATTCTGGGCCCAGACTGTCATTTTAGAATGAAAATATGTAAATATATTTTTCCAAGGGTCAGATAAGCCTTGTGGGTCTCTGGCTTTGGTGATGTAGAAAAGATTTCAAGGTCTGGATTTCATGTTTCTTAAAATATGAATATCAAGGATATAGCCCTCCAGTCTTCCTGATATCTTGAGACTCAACCTAGGGACCCAGTCTATGTTGTAACCATGTGATCTTCTCAGATCAGGCATTTGGTTAGAAAAATGGCAGTAGGTCTAATTCTTATGTTATATGAAGAGAAAATTGTTTCTAGGATACGTGAAAGAACATTATTCATCTTTATGTTAAATAGGTTTCTGTATGTCAGGAGTCTAAGAAGCACTAGGATACCAGAAAAATTTTACTTCCCTGCACCTGGGCCTTTTGGGCCCTTCCTTGAAATTTGAAGATGCCATTGTTTGCTGAGCAATGCCCTCCACCCCTGAAGTCAGTGAGGTATCTTTTTCTTTCTTTCTCTCTGTGAGCTTCCTCCTCAAAGTTTCTAAAGTTTAATAATTCTAAATATTTTCTTTATTCCCCCAACAGTCTCAGGTTGCTGCTTCCGGCTGTAAATACATTGGCACTGTTACTTTTTTATTTACGCAGAGAATGCACACTTTTTACTATGACAGGTGGCTATGCCAGAGGGTAAATCACTTTGATTCAGTGAGGTCTTGGGCTAGTTAAGGCTGTTGTGCATCACAGATATCGGTTTTTTGTCTTTTTTTTTTTTTTTTTCAGTTCACCACTGATTTCAAAAGCCTTGAGGATAGAGTTCCAGTTTTTCAATATGTAAACATTTTAGAGATCAATTACACTACAATGGAAGCACACTTAACACTACTGAACTGTGTACTTAATGGTTAAGGTGGCAAATGATTTTTATTTGCTTTTTGTCACAACTTAACTGACCCAGAGGGATGGCACGGGGAGGGAGGTGGGAGATGGGTTCATGATGGGGAACACGTGTACACCCGTGTATGTATGGCAAAACCAATACAATATTGTAAAATAATTAGCCTCCAATTAAAATAAATTTATATTAAAAAAGGTCTAAGTGTCTTGATGAATAAATGGATAAAGAGAGATAGATAAACTCACACACAAATGAGTATTATTTAACCTTAAAAAGGAAGGAAACCCTGTCATTTGTGGCAATATAGATGAACTTGGAGGGCATTTTATTAAGTGAAATAAGTTAGAGAAAAAAAATACCATATAATATCATTTATATGTGGAACCTAAAAATAAAACAACAAACTTCCATTCAGTTAAGTTCAGTCACTCAGTCGTGTCCTACTATTTGGAACCCCATGGAGTGCAGCAGGCGAGGCCTCCCTGTTCAAAACCAACTTCCAGAGTTTACTCAAACTCATGTGCATTGAGTCAGTGATGCCATCCAACTACCTCATCCTCTGTCATCCCCTTCTTCTTCTGCCTTCAATCGTTCTCAGCATCAGGGTCTTATTTCAAATAAATCAGCTCTTCCCATCTGGGGACCAAAGTATTGGAGTTTCAGTTTCAACATCAGCTCCTCCAATGAATGTTCAGGACTGATTACCTTTAGTATGGACTGAGTGGATCTTGCTGTTCAAGGGACTCTCGAGAGTCTTCTCCAATACCACAGTGCAAATCAATGTTTCAGCACTCAGCTTTCTTTATAGTCCAACTCTCACATCCATACATGACTACTAGAAAAACCATAACTTTGACTAGATGGACCTTTGTTGGCAAAGTAATGTCTCTGCTTTTTAATATGCTGTTTAGGTTGATCATAACTTTTCTCCCAAGGAGCAAGTGTCTTTTAATTTCATGGCTGCAATCACCATCTGCAGTGATTATGGAGCCCAAGAAAATAAAGTCTATCACTGTTTCCATTGTTTCCCATTCTATTTGTCATGAAGTGATGGGACCAGATGCCATGATTTTAGTTTTCTGAATGTTGAGCTTTAAGCCAACTTTTTCATTCTCCTCTTTCACTTTCATCAAGAGGCTCTTTAGTTCGTCTTTACTTTCTGCCATAAGCATGGTGTCTGCATATCTGAGGTTGCTGGTATTTCTCCTGGCAATCTTGATTCCAGCTTGTGCTTCATCCGGTCTAGCATTTCACATGTACTCTGCATATAAGTTAAATAAGCAGGGTGACAATATGTTGATTTTTTTCTCTGCTTTTTTCATTTATAATCTAAATAGCACAAGCCAGCAGAAACTAACACATATATGAAAGTCACTCTCCTTGCTTACACTTACCACTTTATAAGAATATTGCTTTGTTTTAAAAGGAAGTGTTTAATATAAAACATGTCACATAGGAAATCACTTTCCTCCTATTCTCTACATTAATTTCTTTATGAAGAATCACTGAAGCAAAGACAGGAAAGTTAAATTGACATTGACAGCTGCCTTTAATAAAAATTAGTGGTGAAAAATTATCCTGTCTTTGTTATTCCATACCACAGTATATCTTCTGAGAAAGCTACAAACTAAAAATGAGGACAGAAAGACTTTAGGTTTTAAGACAATAACTTTGGTATGTGTGGAAGACAGTGATATGTGACAAAAGTAAACTTAGATTCCAAGAAGATATTGATTACATGTTATTTAATATTATTTTTATAGGCTACTGTAGAGGAGGGGCTTGGCAAAGAGTCTGCCTGCAATGCAGTGGCTGCAGGAGACATGGGTTTGATCCCTGGTTCAGGAAGATCCCCTGGAGAAGGAAATGGCAATCTACTCCAGTATTCTATAGCCCACAGAAGAGCCTGGTGGGCTATAGTCTGCTGCTGCTGCTGCTAGGTTGCTTCATTTATGTCCGACTCTGTGAGACCCCTTAGATGGCGGCCCATTAGGCTCTGCCATCTCTGAGATTCTCCAGGCAAGAACACTGAAGTAGGCTGCCATTTCCTTCTCCATTGCATGAAAGTGAAAAGTGAAATTGAAGTCGCTCAGCCATGTCCGACCCTTCGTGACCCCTTGGACTTTTGTCCACTTCCAGATCTCACTTACCATTATCTGCTCAAGTCTATTGTTGCAGCAATTGTTCTTAGACTGGCTAACATTATCAGTTCTTTTCCTTCTCAGATGATTCATTCTCATTAGCATACAAAGATAGTCCAATAACTCCCATTCCAAAGAAATAAAGCCATCTCTCAACTGTTGATTCTCCTCTAGCCAAATCTTAAGGAATCTTGTCCTTTTACACTAAATTCCCTACACGCTCTTTCATCAGTCCCTGTCCATTCATTTTGTCTTGAACCTATTTCAGTTAGTAACTTTATTATTCTATCAAAACAGCCCTTAGGTGGTCTAACAATGACCTCTATTCTGATAAATACTCTGGTTGATTCTTGGTCAAATCAGCTACTCTGGTTGTTGTTGGTGGTGGTTTAGTCACTAAGTCATGTCCAGCTCTTACGACCCCATGGACTGTAGTCTGCCAGACTCCTCTGTCCATGGAATTCTCCAGGCAAGAATACTAGAGTGGGATGCCATTTCTTCCCGACCCAGGGATTGAACCCTGGTCTCCTGCACTGCAGGCAGATTATTTACCGACTAAGCTACAAGGGAAGTTAAATCAGCATTTGTCCCACTTTAAAACTTGTCTTTTTTTCTTGCTTTTTCTTTCTCTTGAGTTTTTGTACATATATTCTTTTGGTACTCTTTTTATAATATTAATTTTTCGATGGCTGTATTCAACTCTCAAACTTTTAAATTAAAATATATATATATAATTTCAAAGGTTACTTTCCATTTTCTGTTATTACAAAATATTGACTATATTTTTCATGTTGTACAGTATGTCCCTGAGTCTCTTTTAGTCAACAATGAAAGCTTTAAATATTAAGGTGGTCATATTCAATTACAATTTATTGTTCACTTTATTTGTAGACCCAGAGTAACATAAGTTAATTAAAGGCAGAAATCATGATTTTTCACCTGTTAACTCTGGGCCCTTGCACTGTGGTATTGGTGAATAATCCTTCATAAGGCTTCTCAGATGAATGTAAAGACTGTAGACTTCAGCAAAAGGTGATTTCTTCTTCTGTTTTATTCCTACTTTATCATCCCAAACAAATTATCTGGTATCAGTACAAGTGACATTTTCTGATTCTCTTTATGAGAGAATTTTAATGTGATTGATTACAATGGCATGATAAGACCAACTATTTTAGGATTCAATTTTCTAGTAAATCTTTTAGAATGTGACTGATTTTTAACCAAAAATTTAGAATAAAGTGCATCTATTCATTTATCTTTTGCCTAATGTGTCACCATTTTGAGAGCCTTATCTTTGGACAGAGGACAAAAATATTCCACCACTCATAAAATATATAATCACTGGAAGTTAATCATGCTTGCATATTGGTAATATAATGTTCGCACTTTGTTAAATATAATCCACTAAATAATAGACAGTATGTTCATCTTGTTCTCAGGCATTCTCCACACTCCATAAAATAAGATTATTTTATGAATCTAGTATTCACTATACAAAAATGCCATAAATATTTTAATATTATTTGACCTTCAACTGTCAAAATCAAGTTAAAATGTTCCAATTATCCTGCAATATAGGCAACTCCTATGTAATATATGGGGGAAATAAGATCATTTGAGTACAAGATATTTTTGGTCTGAGCAATAGGAAGAATGGAGACTTAGCAGACTATGGGTTTAGCTGATGTGATAGGCTTGATCAGGCATTTGGTTTGGAGTATGTTAAGGCTCAGCTGCCAATAAAATACACAAGAAGAGATCTTGTATTGGTAATTGAGGGTAAGAGTTGCAGAAGTCAAGATTGATGACAAAAATTTATGTTATTATTGTTCATCTGCTTAAGATAAACATTACTGACGTTCATCAATGTTTTCAGTTTTCTTTCTATTACAATACATGGGATAAAAACACCCATACTGAGTTCAACTTTGGATATGTCCACATGACTTTCATTAGCTTAAAAAAAGAAAAAAAATGTGAATATAAATTATGTGTGTAACTTTTGGTTAAAAGAGTTCAAGGGTCAGGAAATTATTCTCCAAGTCATTGTCCCACATTTAAGCATACTTAGAATTTCATTTTGAAGTGGTGGCTCCTTATGATGGTGAACTTCTGTCTACCTAAATTTTTGAGTATCTACCATAAGCAGAGTTGATTTATAGACACCCATTGCATGTGTTAGATGAGAAAGAAAAATAAGAGTTTGTTGTATTGGGCCCTTTGAACTGGGACTTAATACAACTGATTAAATAGTATAAATGATATTTAAAGCTATAGATTTAAATTTAATGAGATCACTAGGGATTAAGTGAAAATAAAAATAGATGAGGTTCAAGTAGTGAATTCTGAGACACTCTAATGTTAGGAACAGAACAATAAAGATAAATTGAGGTGGTGCCGACTAGCAACTAGTTGAGCAAAATGCACCTACAAAATTAATATATAATGACACAGATGATGGAGCTTATAATTTTCCTTTGCCTATTGTGTTTTCATAAAAGTTAGTGATTCTTTACAAGATCTTAAAATTTTTATTGAAATCTTATTTTTTCATAACTGCTCCTGACAAAAATATTAAGGAGAAATCACTAAGTTTAACAAAATTCATTACCAAAAATAGGCAATCTTTTGTTCACCAAATGTAAATGGATTCATAATATGAATTTTCAATGTCTGACATTATTATTATTCCTAGAAAGTTGATGTTGAAGATGCAATTGACAAAAGATAAGACAGTAAAGCAGTATGAAAATAGCATAACTTATAAGTTATGAATACTGGAGCCAGCATACTAGGGTTTATATTCTAGTTTTGCCTTTCTCAGCTATGTAATTTGGGCATATCCTTAATCTCTGTGTCTTATTTTCTTTATGTAAAATAGAGATAAACAATAGTATCAATCTTGTAGGGTTGCCTGAGGATAAAATAATTTATATAGATAAAGTATTTGGGAAAAAAAATTACTCAGTATATGTAAATTAATTTTAGCTGTTACTCTTACATCTTGGAGATTTCCCTGGTGGCTCAGATGGTAAAGAATCTGCCTGCAATGCAGGAGACCTGGGTTTCATAGCTGGGTCAGTAAGATCTCCTGGAAAAGAGAATGGCAACCCACTCCACTATTCTTGCTTGCAGAATTCCATAGACAGAGGAGTCTCGTGGGCTACAATCCATTGTGTTGTAAAGAGTCCAACATGACTGATTGAAAAACACTTTCGCTTACACATTTAGGAATTAGCACAAATCCGTCTAAAATTCTAATGGCATACATTTTATTTCTATCTCCATGCCTATATCCATATATCAATATATAAAATACTTATATACAATATATTATACAGTAAATGCTAATATGTGTTCAGAAAGTTTATCTAATTTAGCAATTTGTAGTATAATTTTAATAAGTTGCATCAATCTTTATTTATAATAAAACACTTGCTTTTATTAATTTGCCCATATTTTCCTTAATGAAATGAAGAAATTGAATTGTTTCCTAATTATTATGTATGTCTAGACTACTTAATATGTTTAAAAAAGCAATGAAAGCACATTATTATTTCAATGTTCTTCTAAATACAGCTAGCTTCTTAAAGTGGGATATGCTAAAATAGTGTTTTAATTGTATCTATTATTGCAAATAATTTGGACATTTATGAACAGAAGCCATTGATCTTAAAAATTTCAAGTGTCTTGAGATAATATGCAATTGATATTATCAAGATTTTTGGCCATGACTAGAGCAAGATAGGGAGAAGGCAATGGCAACCCACTCCAGTACTCTTGCCTGGAAACTCCCATGGACAGAGGAGCCTGGTAGGCTGCAGTCCATGGGGCTGCGAAGAGTCAGACACTACTGAGCAACTTCAATTTCACTTTTCACTTTCATGCACTGGAGAAGGAAATGGCAACCCACTCCAGCGTTCTTGCCTGGAGAATCCCAAGGACGGAGAAGCCTGGTAGGCTGTTGTCTGTGGGGTCACACAGAGTTGGACATGACTAAAGTGACTTAACAGCAGCAGCAGAGCAAGATATTTTCTAAACTAAATTCTTAGCTAGGAAAAAACTTAAACCACAATTTATTTAAAACTGTGGATCTCCAATGTGATTGCTGTTTAGGGGAGTATATAGGCCATGTTGATGATATAAATAGTACCTATTCTGTACAAACTGATAATCTCCAGAAAAATAAACACAGCATACAAATTATTATTTCATAAAGAGTCCATATATTCTCAAATGTGATGTTATCATGTTCAAAGTAATTATGTTAGTCTAATTACTTTTTCAATTTTCTAATTTTTACCATAACTATATTTGAATGCTATTTGAGAAAGGTATGATTCTATCATACTCCATGTTTAATATACTCTTGAGACTATATTCTTCACAGTTTCTAGATCATATCTGGGGAGAAAATTAAGGATTAGAAAAACAAATTACCACATAAATGTAATTTTGTATATCAGAGGTTGTTCTTCTGACAAGTAAAATAGATTCAGGACTCAACCTTCATTCCAGTGATTCTTAATTTTTTCTATGTATAGTTGTTTCTTTTACCATCCAAATAGGATATTATTTACATGGGAATTACTAGAGTTTTGAGTGTTATAAATTAACTAAATTCCATATACTAATTCCTCCTAACATATGCAAGGGATAGGCCCAATGATTTTCAAATGGGAGAAAGAAAAATTATCCATTGTTACTCACACTTGGCAAATTAAACACATACAGGAAAACAATCTAATTGTTTTGAGAGTGATAAGTTTTCTAAAGGTGACCCAGACTTAGTACCATGAGAGAGAGACTTTAGTCTAAGCAACAATGGCTTTTCAATATACATAAAATCTTACATAGCACAAAGAGTGGCAAGTAATCCACACATTATGTGCAAGACTTTAGAATCATTTCCATTTCCACGTGGCCATAGTACAAAATGGAAGACAAAGAGTAGTCACAGGTGAAACTGGAAGAGACTATCCAGGCATAAGGTAGTCATTGGGCAGTATTTTATGAAGGTCAAAAATAATCTACTGATAATAAAATGCTACCTATTATTTGAAATTAAATTTTTTTTATTGCATTTTTAAAAACATATTTAATAAAATAATATATGGATCATGTATGGTCAAGTATGGATGTGAGAGTTGGACTATAAAGAGGACTGAGTGCTTTTGAAGAATTGATGCTTTTGAACTGTGGTGTTGATGAAGACTCTTGAGAGTCCCTTGGACTGCAAGGAGATCCAACCAGTCCATCCTAAGGGAAATTGGTCCTGGGTGTTCATTGGAAGGACTGATGTTAATGCTGAAACTCTACTATTTTGGCCACCTGATGCAAAGAGCTGATGCACTTGAAAAGACCCTGATGTTGGGAAAGATTGAAGGCAGGAGGAGAAGGGGACGGCAGAGGATGAGGTGGTTAGATGGCATCACTGACTCAATGGACATGAGTTTGGGTAAAGTCTAGGAGTTGCTGACAGNTTGGTCCTGGGTGTTCATTGGAAGGACTGATGTTAATGCTGAAACTCTACTATTTTGGCCACCTGATGCACAGAGCTGATGCACTTGAAAAGACCCTGATGTTGGGAAAGATTGAAGGCAGGAGGAGAAGGGGATGGCAGAGGATGAGGTGGTTAGATGGCATCACTGACTCAATGGACATGAGTGTGGGTAAAGTCTAGGAGTTGCTGACAGACAGGGAGGCCTGGCGTGCTGTGGTTCATGGGGTCACAAAGAGTCGGACATGACTGAGTGACTGAAATGAACTAAATAAGGGTTTTCTTGTAAAACATAAATAATAAAAAGGGTATAGCCCACAAATACAATATTAAGTAATTTCTTTTGTTTTCCCAATCCACAAAAATATAAAAATAATATAGATTATTCCTCTTACCTTTATTCATATCCATTCAAATGTATACACAATGTTTTCCTTAGGTTTAAATAAATCGTATTATGCTGTGTGTTTATGTGTGTCCATCTGTCTGTGATGTTGCTCTTTGTTAGAAGCTTTTAAAAAGGTAAATTATGTAACAGTAATAAGCATTTAGAATATAAGTTTAGTGGTTTGAGGGAGAAAGATTCGCTTTAATAATTCTTGAGGAAGAGAAACTAGTTTGAAAATACATATGAGAACTTCTCTTTCCCAGTGGCATAGAGCAGTTNTTTATTCATATCCATTCAAATGTATACACAATGTTTTCCTTAGGTTTAAATAAATCGTATTATGCTGTGTATTTATGTGTGTCCATCTGTCTGTGATGTTGCTCTTTAACATGATACTTTGTTAGAAGCTTTTAAAAAGGTAAATTATATAACAGTAATAAGCATTTAGAATATAAGTTTAGTGGATTGAGGGAGAAAGATTCGCTTTAATAATTCTTGAGGAAGAGAAACTAGTTTGAAAATGCATATGAGAACTTCTCTTTCCCAGTGGCATAGAGCAGCTAAAGCAGTACTATTGCTTAGAGCAAAACAACTACAGCATTTGCATAAAAGTTAAGCATTTTGAAGCTGTAGAGTTATGGAGGTAATGAGAACTCCAAGGATTAAGACACTGAAAAAAGGAAAACATTCAAGAGTTTATCTGATTCAGCTCCTTTTACTTTCTGCAAATACGACAGTTAGGTGCTGGTGGAAGGCTAACTCTTTGGGACTATAAAACCCATGAAGAATAGTTGCTAAGAATAAAAAAACCAAAGAGTTTCATATGGATACATGGGACCAGGTTTCCCTTCAATAACAATTGCTAGATTCTTTAGTTGATAAGGCCAGGGAGTAAAAACCTATGCAATTTCTATCTATGAAAGAGTAATTGTATGAGACTCAGCCTTCCACATTAAATGCCTTGAGAATTGGGTAAAATATATATACAACAATTGTATTTAGATATTTGACAACATATAGTGCAGGATTGTGATCTCTGAGAAAAGAAAAATCAGTGAGATGAGCCCTACCATAATACTATTTTTCTGCTTGGAGTTAATTTACTGGCCCTAGCAAAGGGAGGAGAACCTGAACAGAATCCACTAATTTGGGTAAGGTGAAAAGATGTAAATTTGTTTTAAGGGAGGGTATGGCAACTATTGGAGAATGGAATGGCAAACTATTTCAGCATTCTTGCCTTGAGAACCCCATTAACTGTAAGAAAAGGAAAAAAGACATGACTGAAAGATGAACCCACATGTCAGTAGGTGTTCAATATGGTCCTGGAGAAGAGCAGAGAAATATATCCAGAAGAATGAAGAGGTTGAGCCAAAGTGGAAACAACACCCAGTTGTGGATGTGTCTGGCAGTGAAAGTCAAGTACTGTAGGAACAATATTGCATAGGAACCTGGAGTGTTATATCTGTGAATAAAGGTAAACTGAAAGTGGCCAAACAGGAGATGGCAAGACTCAACATCAACATTTTAAGAATCAGTGAACTAAAATGGATGGAAATAGGGATATTTAATTCAGATGACCTTTATATCTACTACCATGGACAAGAATCCCTTAGAAAAAATGGAGTAGCCCTCATAGTCAGCAAAATGGTCCAAAATGCAGTACTTGGTTGCAATCTCAAAAGCAACAGAATGATCTCAGTTTGTTTCCAAGGAAAACCATTCAATATCACAGTAATCTAAATCATGGCCCCAACTAGTAATGATGAAGAAGTTTAAGTTGAAAGGTTCTATGATGACTTACAAGACCTTCTAGAACTAAACACACACACACACACACACACACACACACACAC
>SJYA01001145.1:2717010-2810345 GCA_006410615.1 Neotragus moschatus
ATTCCTTACCAGCTAAGCTGCCAGGGAAACCCATAATAATTAGCTACAATTGCTAATTATTCTGCTTTTCCTGATTTAATGCTTCAAGTCGAGTGGAAAGGTAAGTACAGATACTTGGAGAAAGACATTTGATTTACAAGGTAAACCCAGGAGTTTATGGAATTTGTTCAGTTGATTAAGTCTTAGAACATAGTTGAGGAAAATGTGCAGCAGGTTAGTCTCATCAATCTGCTTTTCAGAATTTTGTTAATAGTAGCCTTAGTTAAATGTTGTATGAGACAAAATAATTAAATTTTGTCTCAGTATTTTTCCATCAGATTACTCAGAATGGCCAATAGAGTGGGATAGAACTGGGAAAATTTCAGAATTCAGTAGAAATGAGTGGTGGATGTTTTTGGGAAACAGTCATTGAAATATCTTTTGCATTTCTGCACATCTCTCAAGAGACAATGTTTCTAGTTGGATCAGAGGACAGCTCTCTTTACTGTCAAGTACAGAGGAGAATGCTTCATAAGGAGAATGCCTCTGAAGCAAAGGCTAGACATGTTTCCTAAATTACTCATTATAAAATGTTCATGTTTCTAAATCTTGACATTTCTCTGCTATAACACAATTCCTTCTTCCTAGTTCTCAGTGGAAAATGTGATTCTGAAAAGTGGTACAAATATCTATTGAAATTACTGTGTGTATTAAAGTGTGTTTTGTTTCTAAAGCCAATCTCCCACGTCTTCTCCTAACATCTGTGCACCTGTGGCAGGGTAAGATAAACTAGTCTGCAGATCAGCAAAACTTGAGTTCTGCCACAGTTTGTAACACTGGTGTAATAATGAAGTCAGAATAAGGACTTTGTGTAGGTGGTAGTCACATATCTGTGGAGGGAGTGCAAACCAGGTAGTCAGTCCTGATGTCTCTGTGGGGTATATGATGTGGCTGATTGTGAGACTGTTAGCAAAAATTTCTGCATAAAGAGTTAGTTTCTAGAGAATGGCTCAGGTACTTAGGTGAGGAAATGCTGCTATGATGGAGATAACAGGAACAAGGAACCATAGGAAGGATCATGCTGTTTTCTTTTCCTCTAAACACTCCATTTCCTGGTGTATACAATTGTCAAAGTCTAACTCTGGGAGTTGGTGATGGACAGGGAGGCCTGGCGTGCTGCGATTCATCGGGTGCAAAGAATTGGACATGACTGAGTGACTGAACTGAACTGAACTGAACTGAATATGGAATCAGTTGCCAGAGAAGAAATGCAGTTTGCAGAATATCTGCCCAGCATCACAAAACAGAGTAGTTTGGAACTATGAGAAAACACTTTAGCAACTGGCATAGTTTATCCTTTTGACTATTCAGCTTTCATATATCCCATATGCTTATAATTTAATTCATTAATGAGAACAAATAACTCTATGCTTTCTCCCAATAAGGTACAACATCCTTTGGATGGATGCATGTTTTTATATTATCCAAAATTAGAAAACATAATGTCTTTCTATGAGGTTCTAAGCTGAAACTTTAAACTAATATCATTTAATAATTCCCTAGTAGGTTCATTTGCATAATAATTTTATTTTTTCATGGCAAACATCAAGTTCTGAGGATATTTATATCATCCTTAACAGCACTCCCTGTAGTTGACTCCTTCTACTTAGCACTCTCTCAATTTCTGCATCATTTTTAGATGCAGCAGTTTGGGCAGAGGGTTGATTGAGGTGAACTACTCTTTATTCTGCACTCAGGAAGTCACTGTAGATCACATGCATCCTGGTTCAGGGATTAATTCTGTTCCTGGCCTTGAGACTCTGCAATAATATATACTCAGTTCAGTTCAATCGCTCAGTTTTGTCTGACTCTTCGTGACCCCAAGAATCACAGCACACCAGGCCTCCCTGTCCAACAACAACTCCTGGAGTTTACTCAAACTCATGTCCATTGAGTCGGTAATGCTATCCAGCCATCTCATCCTCTGTCGTCCCCTTCTCCTCCTGCCCCCAATCCCTCCCAGCATCAGAGTCTTTTCCAATGAGTCAACTCTTTGCATGAGGTGGCCAAAGTATTGGAGTTTCAGCTTCAGCATTGTTCCTTCCAAAGAACATTCAGGGCTGATCTCCTTTAGAATGGACTGGTTGGATCTCCTTGCAGTCCAAGGGAGTCTCAAGAGTCTTTTCCAACACCACAGTTCAAAAGCATCAATCCTTGGCACTCAGCTTTCTGAGCTTTCTTTTGTTGGCAAAGTTATATCTCTGCTTTTGAATGTGCTATCTAGGTTGGTCATTTCTTTCCTTCCAAGGAATAAGTGTCTTTTAATTCCATGGCTGCAGTCACCATCTGCTGTGATTTTGGAGCTCCCAGAAATAAAGTCTGACACTGTTTCCCCATCTATTTCACATGAAGTTATAGGAAAGAGCTAGACTAATACCCTTTTCTTAGATCTTAATGTATCTATTTCTTTCATCAGTAAAAAGAACAAGTTCCCTTTTATAAATTCCATATTGATCTCTGAATTAATTTCTAACAGCACCTCCACCAGGACTTCCCTCATAGCTCAGTCAGTAATGAATTTGCCTGCAATGCAGGAGACCCGGGGTTGATTCCTGGGTGGGGAAGATCTTCTGGAGAAGGAAATGGCAACCCACTCCAGTATTCTCACCCGGAAAATCCCAGGAACAGAGGAGCCTGGAAGTCTACAGTCCATGGGGTCACAAGAGTCGGACACAATTTAGTGGCTAAATCACCACCAAATTATATAGAATAGCACTATCCACCTACTTTATAACCTATTCCTGGGATTCTATTTTGAGTTTGATTACAGAGTTATTTCTTATCCTTTTTCTCTCCCTACATCAGCAGATACCTCTCAGAGGGAGAGTGTCCATGATTGGTAGCAGTACTCAAGCTTCCTATAACCTAAATTTTCTGACACAAAAGTGTCCTCTTTCTTATCAGACACATAGTTCAATGTGTACTTATTTTCAACAGGTTGAATTAAATATGATTCCTGTAGCCAGTGGGTCTCACTATTGTACAGTTCCTCCTCAGTCCTCATTACAAATTCTTAGATTAACCAAACTGGCACAGTGGGTTAAATTAAACAACAATGTATGTTTTCTGTTTGGAGACTGACACACACGGAAGGTTCTATTTTGAGTGATATCGACTTAGCTCATTACAAAGTCAGTAAGCAAGAGGGCAGTACAAAATCATGGATAAAAGGACAAGACTGGGGTTCCCTACTGTTTCATTTGTTGGTTAAAGTAAAATGAAAAATCTATCAGACAAATAAGGGCAGACTTAAGCACAAGTAAACACTCAGTAGTATGCTTCAATAACACAAAAAGTAATTTTTTTGCTTTTCTAAACTCAGGTGTTTCCATATTTATTTCTAACCAAAACATTAAATCCACTCAAGTATTCAGAGTAATGGGATTTTGCCTTATGTATGATCCAAAAAATTAGATTCTAAATTTTTTTTTTCAGTAAGAACTACCTAGTTTTGTTTATTCTGCATTTAATTGCAAATCTTTACTATACAATCTGATGATGGAAAATTTTTCTTTTCTCTTTTTTTTACATTATTTTGATGTTTATGTTTACATTCTTATTTCTAAATATCTGATTAATGTGCAATTACCTTAATTGAACAGAATCCCTTCTGAATCTATAATTAATTTATAACAAACTAATCCATTGAAAGTTTGGAAATAGAAGACAATCCTTATATCTTTAATGTCTATATATATAAATTCAAAATGAGACAGATGAAGTACTTGAGCTAATTATTTCAGTCAGATATTGATAAGTCTATACCTCTAATGACATACAATGACTTTTTAATCTTTTGTCTTCTAACCTGAAATAGATAAGCTTTCACTTTAAGTTTCCAAATCTCTTAGTCTGTGTTGACAGAGCTAATAGTTATAAACAGAAGAATATTTATACATGTTTATTCATTTGCATTTGGTGATTTTGATTTATGCATAAAGTTAACCTTTGGTTTCCTTCTTTAAATTTTTTAAAATGTACATTTTGGAGTACTGTCATTGGGAAAAATATATATAGTATGTATGTTTGTAAATGTGATTATGTCTGTAGCATTTGTATAATTCTAAGATACTATAATAATTCTTAAATAATTCTAAATCTCAGTGAATTTATAACACAAACATTTTTTAAATGTTTGCAGAAATATATTAACATCATTTTCCTGTGGCCAGTGCACAGTGTCATATTTGCCTTTCCTACTAAAACCTCAAAATAATTCTGCTCTTAGAGAAAAACTTACTGACTTTCTGTGTAGAGCTAATTAGTTCCAAGTTGAACTGTGATAATGGCATAATTTTATGGAAATATTTTAACATGTTTTTAAAATATGATTTATAAAATATTTTTTAAAAAATTATTTTAGTAGGATTTTTAAAATTTTTTTAGCATAGTTTACAGTAAAATTCCAAAAGAACCAAAGATTACTTTTCATGAATGTCATTTTTTATGTGGATCACAGCAAACTGTGGAAAATTCTTACATGGGAATACCAGGCAACCTTACCTGCCTCCTGCAAAACCTGTGTGCAGGTCAAGAAGCAACAGTTAGAACTGCACATGGAACAATAGACTGATTCAAAATTGGAAAAGGAGCAAGTCAAGTACAGTATTGTCACCCTGCTTATTTAACTTATATGGTGAGTACATCATGAGAAATGCTGGACTGGATGAAGCACAAGCTGAAATCATTTCCGGGAGAAAAATCAATAACCTCAGATATCCAGATGACACCACCCTCATGACAAAAAGAGAAGAGGAACTAAAGAGCCTCTTGATACAGGTGAAAGGGGAGAGTGAAAAAGCTGGCTTAAAACTCAACATTCGAAAAGCCAAGATCATGGCATCTGGTCCCATCACTTTATGGCAAATAGATGGTGAAACGACGGAAGGACTGATGATGAAGCTGAAGCTTCAATACTTTGGCTATCTGTTGGGAAGAACTGGATCATTGGAAAAGACCCCGATGCTGGAAAAGATTGAAGGGAGAAGGAGAAGGGGATGACAGAGGATGAGAAGGTTGGATTGCATCACCAACTCAATGGACATGAGTTTGAGTAAGCTCCAGGAGTTGGAGATGGATAGGGAAGCCTGGTGTGCTGCAGTCTGGGGGGTCACAATGAGTCAGACATAACTGAGAGATTTAACACTTTGACTTTTCATCTTGGCTGAGCCTAAATATGCAACACTACATACAATGAAGAAGTAGCCCTCAACACACTCATGCACACAAATAGAGAAACATTTTGTTCTATGTTCAAAGAAATGAAAACAAAGATTGACAGCTGCTTTTTCCTTACTATGGAATTACTGGCAATAGTTGTTTTGACTTAAATATCTTAGCAAAAGTGATATTAAAATTTTAATTTTAAGCTCAGATAAAATAATAATAAGTTGAGAGAACAAAAAATTTCATTGGACAGGAAAGAAAAAAAATACCTATCATGTACTTTCTGAAAAAAATTTACTTTGAGCATGAACTCTCATGTGCTGTACTTAGTTGCTCAGTCATGTCTAACTGCCACTCCATGAACTGTAGCCTTGCCAGGCTCCTCTGTCCATGGGATTCTCCAAGCAAGAATACTGGAGTGGGTAGCCATGCCATCCTCCAGGGGATCTTCCCAACCCAGGGATCAAACCCAGATTTCTCACATTGCAGGCAGATTCTTTACCAGCTGAGCCACAAGGAATCCCAAGAATACTGGAGTGGATAGCCTATCCCTTCTCCAGGGGATCTTTCCAAACCAGGAATTGAACTAGGGTCTCCTTCATGCAGACGGATTCTTTACCAGCTGAGCCACAAGGGAAGCCCAGAACATAAGTGACTTCTAACATATATATATAGGAGAAGGCGATGGCACCCCACTCCAGTACTCTTGCCTGGAAAATCCCATGGGCGGAGGAGCGTGGTAGGCTGCAGTCCATGAGGTCACGGAGAGTCGGACACTACTGAGCGACTTAACTTTTACTTTTCACTTTCATGCATGGGAGAAGGAAATGGCAACCCACTCCAGTGTTTTTGCCTGGAGAATCCCAGGGACGGAGGAGCCTGGTGGGCTGCCGGGTATGGGATCGCACAGAGTCAGACACGACTGAAGCGACTTAGCAGCAGCAGCAGCATATAAATTAAAGAATAGCTGAGAGATAATAGGAATTTGAAAGAGAAGAAACCAAACAGATTATATATGAAAAGGGGAAACAATTTAAGATGTAGATGTTTAAACATTATAAATAAACCATGCAAATTTTTGTAAAAATATAAAAAACTATAATCAGATAATGTTCTGGCAAATTCAATTAGCAAAACTTAAGAAGATGCAGAAAATTTGTATTTTCCAATTATTAGAGAAATTAAGGGAAATATTAAAATATAATCAACTATCTCCCCTCTTGAAGAAATAATTACATTTTTTGAGGGGAGTATATTCTACTAAGAATGCTAATAGGAACTAATGCTTATGTTATATATTTATTTTCAAAGAATGGCAATGATGCAGTATCATCTAGTTCATTGTTCCATAGCAAGAAAGGAAAGACATAAAACATTTAAATAGAAACCATTCTCTCCTGTGTGCTGTGCTTAGTCACTCAGTAGTGTCCTGCCATGGACTCCAGCCCATCAGGCTTCTCCATCCATGGGGATTCTGCAGGCAAGAATACTGGAGAGGGTTGCCAATCTCATCTTGGGGATCTTCCCAACCCAGGGATCAAACCCAGTTCTCCTGCATTGCAGTCAGATTCTTTACCATCTGAGCCACCAGGGAAGCCCAAGAATATTGCAGTGGGTAGCTTAACCTATCTCCAGGGGAACTTTCNCCTGGAAAATCCCATGGGCGGAGGAGCGTGGTAGGCTGCAGTCCATGAGGTCACGGAGAGTCGGACACTACTGAGCGACTTAACTTTTACTTTTCACTTTCATGCATGGGAGAAGGAAATGGCAACCCACTCCAGTGTTTTTGCCTGGAGAATCCCAGGGACGGAGGAGCCTGGTGGGCTGCCGGGTATGGGATCGCACAGAGTCAGACACGACTGAAGCGACTTAGCAGCAGCAGCAGCATATAAATTAAAGAATAGCTGAGAGATAATAGGAATTTGAAAGAGAAGAAACCAAACAGATTATATATGAAAAGGGGAAACAATTTAAGATGTAGATGTTTAAACATTATAAATAAACCATGCAAATTTTTGTAAAAATATAAAAAACTATAATCAGATAATGTTCTGGCAAATTCAATTAGCAAAACTTAAGAAGATGCAGAAAATTTGTATTTTCCAATTATTAGAGAAATTAAGGGAAATATTAAAATATAATCAACTATCTCCCCTCTTGAAGAAATAATTACATTTTTTGAGGGGAGTATATTCTACTAAGAATGCTAATAGGAACTAATGCTTATGTTATATATTTATTTTCAAAGAATGGCAATGATGCAGTATCATCTAGTTCATTGTTCCATAGCAAGAAAGGAAAGACATAAAACATTTAAATAGAAACCATTCTCTCCTGTGTGCTGTGCTTAGTCACTCAGTAGTGTCCTGCCATGGACTCCAGCCCATCAGGCTTCTCCATCCATGGGGATTCTGCAGGCAAGAATACTGGAGAGGGTTGCCAATCTCATCTTGGGGATCTTCCCAACCCAGGGATCAAACCCAGTTCTCCTGCATTGCAGTCAGATTCTTTACCATCTGAGCCACCAGGGAAGCCCAAGAATATTGCAGTGGGTAGCTTAACCTATCTCCAGGGGAACTTTCCGACTCAGGAATTGAACCACAGTCTCCTGCATTGCAGGAGAATTCTTTACCAGCTTAGCTACCCAGGAAGCCCTCTCTCCTATGCACATAGTTGTAAAAATGTTTTAAGTAAGCCATTGGAAATTTTAATTCATTAAAAGTATATTAACAAAAGTGTGTATTTTATTCAAGAATATAAGCAGTATATTAAATAGTAACAACAAATACAACAAGGAAAACCATGAAAACAACTTTACAGATTTTCTTTTAGCCACCTAAATTCTGGATCCTTTATCCAACTTGGTTTGAGGCAAAATTGCTAAGTTTGGTGAAAGCTATCACCAGAAAACTACAATAACCCAGTAACTAGAATGATGCTAGGCCTATCATAGGTACGCATTATAGTACTTGCTGAATGAGGAAACATAAAGAAACAATTTTTTTTAATTTTTATTTATTTATTTAGTTTTGACTATGTTAGGTCTTCATTGCTTTGCATGGGCTTTGCATAGTTGTGGTGAGCAAGGGCTACTCTTCGTTGTGGCATGTGTGCAAACTTCTCATTGCAGTGGCTTCTCTTGTTGTGGAGCACAGGTTCTAGACACAAGGGCTTCAGCAGTTGTAGCACACAGGCTCAGTAGTTGTGGTGCATAGGCTCTAGAACGTGGGCACAGTGGTTGTGGTATATAGGCTTAGTTGCTCCATGGCAACCAAGAAGATGAGAGATCCCAGACCAGGAACTGAATGCTTGTTCCCTGCATTGCCAGGTGGACTTGTATCCACAACTCCACTTAAAAATAAAAGTAAATATTTTGAAAATTGTTTAAGCACAGGGAACTTGGAAGAGACAAATAATCTAATATGAAACATATAAAATTATCTTTAAACAGGAACTGCAAATTATAAAAAAAAATTAAAAACAGTCCATTAGTTTACTGACAAGTTAAAAAATATATTGTAACTGTTAGCCTAGTTATGGAAAATTTTTTTCACACTCTTGACAGATCTGTAAAATTCTATATTCTTTAGAGGACAGTTTGGTTTTATGTAGGTTATGTATATCTGGAGAAGGAAATGGCAACCCACTCCACCGTTCTCACCTGGAGAATGCCAGGGATGGGGGAGCCTGGTGCGCTGCCATCTATGGGGTCACACAGAGTCAGACACGACTGAAGCGACTAAGTAGTAGTAGTAGTAGGTTATATATATAGTTCCCAAAGCAGCAATTATACTTATGTGTTTGAGATAACTGACCACATAGATAAAGGTCCATTGATGGCATTAGTCATTGTGGCATTGTTTCATAATAAAATTAAATGAATTACATATCTAATAATAAGGGAATAATGAAGTACATTATAAAACATCTATTGTATGGAAATAAGTTATCGTATACAAGAGTATAATTCTTGTGTTAAATTCATTCTGAATTATTTTATTCCTTTTGATATTAATTTAAAAATTTTTTTCATTTTTTAAGCTCATTTCTAGTGTACAGAAACACAATTGCTGTCTGAATATTGATCTTGTATGCTATAATATTGGTCCAACCATTTATCAGTTCTATTAGTTTTGTTAGTAAGTTTCACAAAAATTTTTTATGTATCAGACAAACGAAGATTATTTTACTTCTTTATTTTCCACAAGTATGCCTGTTATTTCTATTTCTTGCCCAAATTCTCTGGCTAGAAACTTTAACAGAAAGTTAAATGGAAGTGATCTTTTCACTTCAGTTCTGTTAGTTTTTGCTTCATGTATTTTGGGAATCTGTTCTTAAGTGCAGGTACATTGATAATGAGATTGACATCAGGAAATATCCTTCTTTTTGCTGATAATGTTCTACTCTAGTATATTTGGTCTGATATTAGTTTATCCACTCCAGTCTTCTCATGAATACTCTTTGCATGGTATATATATTTTCTATTCTTCATGTTCTACCTATTTATAGCTTTGAATCTAAAATATGTCCTATATATAACAACAGTTGGGTTTTAAAAAATCCTTTCTGATAATATTTCCCTTTTAATTGAATTGTTAATAATTTTACATTTAATGGTATTTTTATGTCATTGAATTTATGCTGTAATTTACTTCTAACTTTCTACAATCTTCACATATATTTCATACTTCAATTCCCTTAACTGCTTTTTGGGGCCACTACTTGAGTATATTCTAGTGGAATATTTAAATTCTTTAAATAATGTCTCATCTATTTAGTTATTATCCTAATAGTTGCTTTGGGATTGATCATACTATATCCTGTCAGAATTTACTTCTTATTTTTACTGATGTAAATCCAGTGACATACATTAGTTTTACTTCCATATAGCTTTATTCCTTTTTCCACATTTTTGTGTTATTGTTATACTAATTTCATCCACATATGTTACAAAATCAACAATATGATGCTATAATTATTACTTTACACTCTTCTATGTCTTTAAATACCCAACATAAGAAGAGTGAACATGTATAAATCTGAATAGGTTGATACATTAAATTTTTATTGGATACTTTGGATAATATATCTTAGTAGCTTTATATACTGACCTCCATTCTGAGACTTGTTTTTATTGCTTTTTATCTTTTTCTTCTTAGTAAATTAGTTGTACTATATTATTGAAATCTATTTCTCCTTTATTA
Organism: Neotragus moschatus; assembly: GCA_006410615.1. Lineage (NCBI taxonomy): Eukaryota > Metazoa > Chordata > Mammalia > Artiodactyla > Bovidae > Neotragus > Neotragus moschatus. Next base: position 2,727,420 of record SJYA01001145.1, read on the forward strand.
GAAGTCTTTCTTGTTATTGCTCAGAGGACACTGCACTGGGTAGGCTTACAGTTACCCTGTAGTGTCTGATTTAGCAGGTTCTCTTTGACTCTATGCAGCAGCAGCAGCAGCAGCTTTGACTCTTATCTCCTTAATATCTCTGTGGAAGATAGGAGAAAAGTTTGCCACTATAGCTATCATAATCAGCCACTAATTGCTGACTGGTTGCTCTATATTTTGCATCAATGATTGGAGCACAAATTATTCCAAAGTTTGAGCCCTTTTGCTGTGTTGTTTCTGAGGGAAGATTTTGAAGTTTTCTTCTGACCACAGAAAGACTCTTCTCAGCTGTCTCTTTCTCTGGGTTTCTCTGATAAACTACATGACCAATGGTGTTGCTGTCATGGAGTTATCAACCTGCTCTTGATTGCTTAGCACTCAAACCTCTTAAGCTTTTTTAGAATAACCTAAGAATGAAATTAAAAGACGCTTACTCCTTGGAAGGAAAGTTATGACCAATCAAGATAGCATATTCAAAAGCAGAGACATTACTTTGCCAACAAAGGTCCATGTAGTTAAGGCCATGGTTTTTCCAGTAGTCATGCATGGATGGGAGAGTTGGACTGTGAAGAAAGCTGAGCACCGAAGAATTGATGCTTTTGAACTGTGGTGTTGGAGAAGACTCTTGAGAGTCCCTTGGACTTCAAGGAGATCCAACCAGTCCATTCTGAAGGAGATCAGCCCTGGGATTTCTTTGGAAGGAATGATGCTAAAGCTGAAACTCCAGTACTTTGGCCACCTCATGCAAAGAGCTGACTCATTGGAAAAGACTCTGATTCTTTGAGGGATTGGGGGCAGGAGAAGGGGACGACAGAGGATGAGATGGCTGGATGGCATCACCGACTCGATGGGCATGAGTTTGAGTGAACTCCGGGAGTTGGTGATGGACAGGGAGGCCTGGCATGCTGTGATTCATGGGTCGCAAAGAGTCGGACACGGCTGAGCGACTGAACTGAACTGAAGCTTGAAATTCCCACCCTCTGTTACAAAGAATGTCAGTTTCCTTTAGAAGAGCTTCAAAATTCTCTGATCTTGCACACCTTTTCTTCCCCTGTGGAAAATTTCTGAGCTATGGGACATAGTTTGGAACATGGTTGGTGTCTTGCTTCTCTTGGAGTGAAAATTGTACTTTCTGACCAGAGTGCTGTGTTGAGGTTAATGCCTTTGGTGTTGTTGGCATATCTCTCCCAGCCAGTAACCCTTGATCTATGAATTAACTGAAGTAAAGGTGACAGGACTTCCTGTATTTTCATCCAGCCATACTTGAGTTAGACCCTCAGCCCTATGATTGGGGGTTGCCTGGAGAAAGGTATCCCTTATACTCTCAGCCTCATTTACCTGGCATATATTCTCTAGAACACAGACCTGGAAAGAACAAGAAATTCTGGATGCCTGTCCCTCCCAGTGGGGTCCTCTGGTACTTGCTGGAGTTGAGGGGAGAGGGAGCCCTGTCCTCTTGTTCACGTCTATACAGTGTAGATCTTCCAACATTTTGAGCTGAAGTTTGGGAACGTGAGGCAGTAGTTTGTGGCTCACGTGCCTCAGACTCTTGCTGTTCTCACTGAGATTTAGTAGATATTCTTTAAAATTTTTTTCATTTGTTATATTCCTCTAGGATAATTTCCAGTGATTTATCCTAGGCAAAATGCTCAGATAATTATTTTGTTAGCATTTGGTTTATTTTTATACCTTTTTAATTTTCAAAATTTGTTGTTGTTTCTTTGGGGGCAGATTCTGAAGGACACTTCATACACATTTTATTTAAAAGGTTTTCTTGTATTCTTTATAAAGTTAAAATATTTTAAAGCAGGTGTGTGTGTGTGTGTGTGTGTGTGTGTGTGTGTTAACCTAGCTTTAAGGATTGAGTCTTGGAAATGCTATTCCTAACTTCCATGGTAAATATATCAGACCTAAAATATGAATCCTGGCTTTCCTGGTTACAAAATTTTAGAACTTTTGCCACTAACACTGCTGCTAAGAGGTACCACAAGGCAGGTTATACTTCAAGGTAGATATGATAATAACAGGCTATTTCAAAGCCAGCAAACACTTGACCAATATAAAGCCATTTATCTATTCTTTGCCTTTAGAAGTCTAAGATAATAGATTGCAGTACTTTTTCATTTATCTGGATACAACCTTAATTTTTTGCTCAAATTAATACTTCAGATAGATATTATTAAACTATCAAAATTAGCTGCAATTTGACACATCTAAGGTGAAGTACTATCCTAATTCATTTCATCAAAAATTCAATGAGCATTCTAATAGTGCCATGAAAAATGTATGTATTAGAACAGGAGAAATACGTTTTAATATTTTAGATTATATATCCAAATTTAAATTATTATATATTTTCTTAAAGAGTAGGAAGCAAAGACCTATGACAAAATTTCTCAAAATTTTGTATCCTTCAGAATAATGTAGTTAACTTGTTAGAAATGCAGATATCGGATTTCTATTCTCAGAGTGTCTAATTAAGTAACTGAAGGGTAGAATTTAATAATGTTCCTTGTTGATCATCATTCACACTAGTTTACAATACACAAAGTCAATTGGCAGCAATTTCAGAGACTCCTCTCTAAGGTAAATATTCAGTTACACTTCTTATTTAGCTATGGCATATGTGAAAATGAAAATTGTTCAGTGTTTCAAAGCCTTCTTTGTCAAATGTGGGTGATATTAATAAATTCACAGGATTCTTTTCAGTGTTAAATGAGATTAAGAATGCAAACTTTCACATTTTATGGCTAGTTTTCACTCCAGCATAATAAACTTTTCAGTATTTGTCTTTCCTATATTACTGCATTATGGTAAGATCAATATGTACCTGCTCAGACATATGGAAAACAGTCTGTATTTCTATAACTCCTTAGAAGGTTTTTTCACCATATCACTTGATCAGAAGATGTCTTCTATGATAACATTGATAGTAGCTTTTATTGGCTGTTGTCTTTAGAACACTGGATCAAGATTTTAGAATAATATTTCCTCCTATTATTTGAAATGATACACTGTGAAAGGAAAAAAATTATCTTGAGTTATTCTGAATGGTTGTGATAGAAATCATTATTTCGTCATCAGAGAGTGATTCTTTAAAATGTAGAGCAAAGTGTTAACAAATAGAATGCTCGTTGACCCAATCCATTGGAAATACCTACTTGGACCCCAAAGAGATTAAAATAGCCACCTTTTATGTGTCTCATAAAATGGCTTTTGGAATCAAAAACTTTTCCTGACATAGTGGCAAGCACTCCCAAAGGTAAGAGGAGGAAAATAGTAACCGAAGTTTCATATAGCCAGAAGGCAGCAGAAAGAGAAGCAAAGAGTTTTCAGAAATAATCAGGAAAGGCAAAAGAAATGTTGAGGCTCTGCTGGAAAGAGAGATAACTATATTTTATTTAACAGATGTTCAAAGACAAAGATATTTTTAATTAGCATTGCAATATTTCACATATATTTGAGTGTTTTTTTCTTATAGGTTTGTATAGACTGCAAAAGCAAGGAGTAGGTGTAAGAAATGTTTGGACTAAAAATTAATAAACAGGATAAATTGTTTGACTTGTATACAAATACATGGAAGTATATTTTTAGGTATGAATTACATGCTCATGTAGGAAGAAAATTTTCTTTAGGAAAATTTCCCAGTATTTTCCATATTTTAAAAAAATCTTATATTTGAAGTAACATTTAACACTTAAATATATGGAGTTACTTACTCACAATTTTAATTTTAGTCTATGATAAATGCTTATTCCAAGCATCTTGATATTCTCATTTTAGGATAGACTGAGAGTTTTTATGTTTATAAAAATATGTTGTTTGTAAAAGTAGGAAAAAATGACAATGAATTATATTATTATTCTGTACTTAGATGCTTTCCCTTTTTTATTATTATTTAGGAAAGTATGGAATTGAAAGATTAGAANTTAGTCTATGATAAATGCTTATTCCAAGCATCTTGATATTCTCATTTTAGGATAGACTGAGAGTTTTTATGTTTATAAAAATATGTTGTTTGTAAAAGTAGGAAAAAATGACAATGAATTATATTATTATTCTGTACTTAGATGCTTTCCCTTTTTTATTATTATTTAGGAAAGTATGGAATTGAAAGATTAGAACTTGATATAAAACTATAACAGTAAAGGAATTGTATTATATAATCAGTTTTAATTTAAAACTTTTATAATAAATCTAAATGAGGCAATCATGTGTTAAAATTACCATTGAGTTTCATTTCAAGCTATCATTAGAGATGATAATCTACCATTTAGAATATTTGACCCAAATGTTACCCTCTAAATTTTTCTAAAACTGATACTTCATTCTTTTAGCAATTACAGATGAAATATTTCTATTTCAAAAGTGCCAAATTATAGCTCTAAAATTGAGATAGTTTCTAATTTTAGATGTAATCATTACCTGTTAGTTTAAAATACTATGATTTTAACAATTAATTTTTTCTGTGAAGAATTTTTCTGTTGTGTGTGTTAGTTGCTTAGTCATGTCTGACTCTTTGCAACACCTTGACTATAGCCCACCAGGCTCCTCTGTACATGGAATTCTCCAGGCAAGAATACTGGAGTTGGTTGCCATTTCCTTCTCCAGGGATCTTTCTGACACACGTATCAAACCCAGGTCTCCTGCATTACAGGCAGATTCTTTACAATCTGAGCTACAGGGAAATNAATAAATTGGGTAACGTAGAATAAACAGATAAATTTTCATTGTATAGTCTTGCCACCTTTGTCATAGATTAATTGACCAAAGATTCATGGGTTTATTTCTAGGCTTTCTATCCTGTCCCATTGATCTATATTTTTGTTTTTGTGCCAGTACCATGTTGTTTGGATGACTGTAGCTTTGGAGTATAGTTTGCAGTCAGGGAGTCTGATTTTTCCAACTCTATTTTTCTTTATCCAGATTGTTTTGATTATCTATTGTGTCTGCATACAGACTTTGTTTTAAAAATTGTTCTAGTTCAGTGAAAAATATCTTTGGTAATTTGATAGGGATTGCATTGATACTTAGGTTACTTTGGGTAGTATAGCCATTTTTACAGTATTAATTCTTCCAATCCAATAATATGGTGTATCTTTCTGTCTGTATAATCTTCTGTTTCTTTCATCAGCAACTTACAGTTTTCAGAATACAGGTCTTTTGCCTAAGTTCATTTCTAGTTACAAGTATTCAATGAAGTATTACTCAGTCATGAAAAGTATGGAATATTACCATTTGCAGCAACATGGATGAACCTAGAGAGTATCATACTAAGTGATATAAGTCTGGTGGAGAAAGATAAATATCATATAATGTCATGTATATGTGAAGTCTAAAAAAAAAAAGTGACACAAATGAACTTATAAAACAGAAACAGACTCATAGACTTAGAAAACAAACTTATAGTTACCAAAATGGGAAGACTGTGGAGGAGGGATAAGAAAGTGCTTTGGGATTAACATATACACATAAAAATGTATTAAATACATAACCAACAAGGACCAACAGTATAGCACAGGGAACTCTACTCAATAGAATCTAAAATGTAAATTTTATACATCTATGAAATGCATATATTTATATGTATAACTGAATTACTAAGCTGTGTACCTGAGACCAAAAGAGCATTGTAAATCAACTATAATATAAAAGAATACTTAAAATAAAAGGAAAAAAAAATGGGTAGGCTCTAGAAACATGTAGTCTTCTAAGGCTGAATGATGAAAAAATAGAAAATCTGAATAGACATTACTAATAAGGATATTGAAACAGCTAACAAAAAAGCTCTCAATAAACAAAAGCCCAGGACCAAGACCAGACCAGACAGACTTCATTGTTAAATTTTAAAAAATATACAAAAAAGATTTAATATGTATACTTCTGAAACTTTTCCAAAAAATTGAAAGGAAAGAAAATTTCAAAATATGTTTCAAAATATTAGTACTACCTTGATACTGTGCCTGCCAAGGACACCATGAAAAATACAATTATAGGTACATATTCTTGATTAACATAGATGCAAAATTTCTCAACAAAATACTAGCAAACTAAACATAATAATATGGGCATACCTAGTTTTATTGTACTTCACTTTACTATGCTTTACAGATATTGTGTTACTTAGAAATTAAAGTTTTGTGGCAACCCCAAGTGTATCAATTCTTTCATCATCATTTTCCAACATTTGCTCACTTCATGTCTCTGTCACATTTTGTTAATTCTCACAATATTTAGAACTTAAAATTATCATTGTATCAGTTATGATTATCTGTGATTAGTGATCTTTGATTTACTGTTGTAATACACACATATAAAGACAACAGACATCATTAATTGTGAAATGAAGACACAAATTTTTGTATATTACATGAACTTAGCTGATAAAGCAAGCAGTGAGATTTTAAAGGATTGACTCCAATTTTGTAAAACTTTATATTGTGGGTAAAGTGCTATCAAACAGTTTTGAATGCTTTTATTCAAGAAAGAAAAAATGCAATCAATGTGACAAACTTTATTCTTGTCTTATTTTAAAAATTTGTCATAGCCATCTATCTTCAGAAACCACCACCCTGATCAGTTAGCAGACATCAACACCGAGGCAAGACTCTGAACCAGCAAAACATGATGACTTGCTGCAGGCACAGATGATTATTAGCATTTCTTAAAGCAATGAAGCATTTTTAAATTAAGATATGTACATTTTTAAAGACATAATGCTATTGCACACAATAACCACATATACTGTAAACATAGTATATTTTTGTTGTTCAGTCACTGATTGTGTCCAACTCATTGCAACTCTTTGTGGTGCAGCACACTAGGCCCCTCTGTCCTTCACTGTCTTCCAGAGTTTGTTCATATTCATGTCCACTGAATCAGTGATGCTATCTAACCATCTCATCCTCTGCTGCCTGCTTCTTCTTTTGCCTTCCATCTTTCCCAGCATCAGGATCTGTTCCAGTGAGTTGACTGTTTGCATCAGAGAGAGGAAGTTAATATAATATATATAAATAAGGAAATTAAAAACAAATGTATGACTCACATTATTGTGATATTCACTTTATTGTAGTGGTCTGGAAGCAGACCTGTAATCTCTGAGATATGGGAGTACATTAATAGGATCATACTACATAAGCAATTGAAAATTGTTTATGTAATATAAACATAATTTATATTACAATGTTACAATATAATTGTATGTATGTTACAATATAATTTTAATATGTTACAATATAATTGTAACATAAACAATTGAAAATGTATTCAAGGATGCAAGGACTGTTCAACATCTGTCTCTTATACACATCTTATATTATTGGATTCCTAGTATTTTGTTGAGGATTTTTGNCCAGACCTGTAATCTCTGAGATATGGGAGTACATTAATAGGATCATATTACATAAACAATTTTGTTTATGTAATATAAACATAATTTATATTACAATGTTACAATATAATTGTATGTATGCTACAATATAATTTTAATAGGTTACAATATAATTGTAACATAAACAATTGAAATGTATTCAAGGATGCAAGGACTGTTCAACATCTACAAATCAATCAACAGGATATATCACATTAAAAATGAAAGATTAGTATCATATGATTATCTCAATAGACACATAAAAAGCATTTGAAAAATTTCAGCATCAATTTATGATAAAATAAAAAGTGGGAATAGGGGGACTGTACTTCAACTTAATACAGGCCATATATGATAAACCCATCACAGTCACACAGCTAACATCACACTCTAAGATCTTGCAAAGATCAAGAGCAAGACAAGGATGTCCACTCGTGACACTTTATTCCAGCTATAGCAATTAGGAATGAAAAAGAAATTTAACAGTATCCAATATGAAAGGAAGAAGTAAAGCTCTCATTATTCATAGAGGACATGACACTACATCCAGAAAATTCTGACTCCACAAAAATAATTAAAATTAATAAGTTAATATAGTAAAGTTGAAGGGTACAAAATCAATGTACATATGTGACATTTCTATAAGCTAATAACTATCTACCAGAAAGATAAATTAAGAAAATAATACTATTTATAATTACATCAAAAGAATAAAATACCTGGAAGTAAACTTAATCCGTGAGTTGAAAACCTGTACACTAAAAACTATAAAGTATTATTAAAAGAAATTAGATACCAAAAAATATTGAAAGATATCCCACGCTCATTAATTGAAAATTTTATTGTTAAAATATCCATTGCACACAAAGAAATCTACAAACTCAATTCAATTCCTATCCAAATGTCAATTTCACAGAACTAGAACAAATAATTCTAAACTTTGTGTCAAACCACAAAGGATGTTGAAGAGTCAAATGAATTTTAAGAAAGAATAACAAAAGATGGAGTTATCACACACCCTGATTTCAAATTATACTACAAAGCTACAGTAATCAAAATAGCATTGAATTGGCACAAAAACAATAGAAATCTAGATCAATAGTACAGAACTGAAAGCCCAGAAATAAATCCACACATGTATGAACAACTAATCCATTACAAAGAAGTAAAGAAAATACAGTAGTGAAAGAATAATGTCTTCAGTAAGTGATGCTGGGAAAACTAGATAGCCCCATGCAAAAGAAACTACACAACTATTTATACTACATATAAAAACTAATTCAAAGGGGATCAAAGTCTTGAGTATAAGGCCTGAAATCATAAGATTCATAGAAGAAAACATAGGCAATATGCTCTTTTACATCAGTCTTAGCAAAGTTTTTGTAATTGTAACTCCAAGGATGAGAGAAACAAAAGCAAAAAATAATCAAATGGGACTACATCAAACTAAAAATCCTCTTCATAGCAAAGGAAACCATCTTTAAAATGAAAAGGAAACCTAATGAATAAGAGAACATATTTACAAGTCCCAAATCTAAGAAAAGGGTTAGTATTCAAAATATAAAAAAGAGCTCATACAACTGAACAGCAACAAAAAACAATCCCATTAAGAAAAATGGGCAGAGGATCTCAATACACATTGTTCCTAAGAAGACATAAAAATGGCCCAAAACTCATGAAAAAGTATTCAACATCACTAATTATCAGGGAAATGCAAATCAAACCCACAATGAGATATCACCTCTCACCTGATGTAAAAGCTATTATGGAATACACAAAGTATAACAAATGTTGGGATGGGTATGGATAAAAGGGAAACCTTGTACATTGATTGCAGAATTATAAATTATACAGTCACTATAGCAGACAGTATGGAGTTTCCTCAAAAAATTAAGAATAGAACTACCATATGACCTAGTCATTCCCCTTTTGAGTATTTATCCATAGAAGATAAAAATACTGATTTGACAAGATACATGTATCCCTATCTTCATTACAACATTGTTTATAATAGTCAAGGTATGGAAACAAATTTCAGTGTCCATGGATGGACAAATGGGTAAAGAACATGGTTTGCATTTTTATATAATGGATGACTACTCAACCATAAGGAAGAATGAAATCCTGTTATTTGTTGAAATGTGGAAGGAACTTGAGGAGTTTATGCTAAGTCTTCCCTTGTGGCTCAGATGGTAAAGAGACTTCCTGCAATGCAGGAGACCTGGGTTCGATCCCTGGGTCAGGAAGATCCTCTGAAGAAGGGCATGGCAATACACTCTAGTATTCCTGCCTGGAGAATCCCATGGACAGAGAAGCCTGGTGGGTTATAGTCCATGGGGTCCCATAGACTCGGACATGACTGAGTGGCCAACACACACACATGCTAAGTGAACTAAGTTGAATGGAGAAACACAAACAGCATAGATTTTACAATAAATGAAATCTAAAAGCAAAACCAAAATAAACAAAACAGGTAAACAAACAAACCAAATAATACCTCATAGATACAGAGATTAGCTTGGTGGCCATTGTAAGGGAAGGGAGTTGGGAGGGGGAAATAGTTGAAGGCAACTGTATGGTGACTTGACTTGTGGTGGGGATCACTCTGTAGTGTATACAGAAGTTGAACTATAATACTGCACATATGAAACATATAATTAAAAATTCAATTAATTTTTGTCTTGATATTATATACTGTGACATTACTGAACCAATGTATTAGTGTATTAATTTTTAAAATTCAGTTTAAATTTACATATTTTATGTTTAGTTCCTTTTTTATAATATCAATTTATTTATGAGATTTTCCAATGTTTAAATTTCTTTCAAGAGGACTTGTAATTGATGTTGAAGCATCTTTTTCCAGTTATTGAGCTGTAATTGTTAGAGATTTTGTAACTTTTAAGATCAACAAGGTGTTGATTTGATAAATATATATCGCACTATGATTAAGAGTGTAGAATTAGTGTATTAGGTCACATAGCTATCATTTTGATGGTAAGAATATTTAAGAATAACTCAACAATTTTTAAGTATATAATAGTGTTATTTTTAACTGTAATCACAGTGTTGTCCTATTTTCTCAATCACAGGTAAAGTTACCATATTTGTCTTTCTCTCACTTCTTTCACCTAGAATAATGTTCTTAAGGTCTATTCATGTTGTCACAGATTGCATAATTTTCTTCTTTCTAATGTCTGAATACTATTACCTGAAATATTTTAATGACAACTGCTTAAAATTCTTGTCAGATAATTCCAGCATCTGCTTTATTTTGGTATTGACATCTGCTAGTTGTGTTTTCTCATTTAAATTATACTGTTCTTGGTTATTGGTATAAACAGCTAATTTTCAGTTATATCCTAAACATTCTGGTTATTATAAAAGGAGACTCTCAGTTCAGTTCAGTTCAGTTAGTCACTCACTCAAGTCCGACTCTCTGCGACCCCATGAATTTCAGTATGCCAGGATTCCCTGTCCATCACCAACTCCTAGAGTTCACTCAAACTCACATCCATTGACTTGGTGATGCCATTCAGCCATCTCATCCTCTTTGTCCCCTTTTCCTTCTGCCCTCAATCCCTCCCAGCATCAGAGTCTTTCCAATGAGTCAACTCTTCACGTGAGGAGGCCAGAGTACTGGAATTTCAGTTTTAGCATCATTCCCTCCAAAGAACACCCAGGGCTGATCTTTTTAGAATGGACTGGTTGGATCTCCTTGCTGTCTAAGGGACTCTCAAGAGTGTTCTCCAACACCACAGTTCAAAAACAGCAATTCTTCGGCACTCAGCCTTCTTCACAGTGCAACTCTCACATCCATACGTGACCACTGGAAAAACCATAGCCTTGACTAGACAGACTTTTGGTTTATCTAAATCTTAAATNCCTTGCTGTCTAAGGGACTCTCAAGAGTGTTCTCCAACACCACAGTTCAAAAACAGCAATTCTTCGGCACTCAGCCTTCTTCACAGTGCAACTCTCACATCCATACGTGACCACTGGAAAAACCATAGCCTTGACTAGACAGACTTTTGGTTTATCTAAATCTTAAATTTACTTAAATATATTCAACAGGCTGTTATTCTGTTCAGGGTTAACTTAGTAGTTTTAGACTACTTTTGTGGATGTCAGTTCCAATGATAGTTGGGTTTTCTGTGTATTTTCTATAATATTGCCTGCTTTATTACCCTGATGGTTTTGATTCTTAGACTGCACTTAGCTCCTACTGGTACAATCTGTGAGGGTAGAGGTTGTTTCCATGGGATATCATCTGTTGCTAGGTGATCTTCTGGGGGTAGATGGCATAAAAGCCACTGGACCTGGGTTTCCTCAAGTCATTGACTGTACGTTAAAGAGACTGGGGTTCTACTGCTCTTGTTCAGTTCAGTTCAGTTCAGTTGCTCAGTTGTGTCCAACTCTTTGTGACCCCATGAATCAAAGCATGCCATGCCTCTCTGTCCATCACCATCTCCCGGAGTTCATCAGAGTCATGTCCATGGAGTCAGTGATACCATCCAGCCATCTCATCCACTGTCATACCCTTCTCCTCCTGCCCTGAATCCCTCCTAGCAACAGAGTCTTTTCCAATGAGTCAACTCTTCGCATGAGGTAGCCAAAGTACTGGAGTTTCNTATAATAACAAAAAGCTAAATTATGTGATTTATCTTAAGATAAGATAGCAGACAAAAGGTGGAAGATTCTCAAGGAGACTATTAGTAAATGGTGTAAGAAGCTTAGGTAGAGTATTAGGGGAAATGAGAGGGGCCTAAAAGAGATTATGGGAGATAGCTTGTATGACATTGGGAAAACTATTAGCAGGAAATAAAGTGGACTCTACATATACTGTAGTGCAAAGTTTGTAATTACTGTCTGCTGTATGTTGTGGAACATACAAGGGGTACTTATTGTACTCATGGGTCTAGCTGGGAAGATTTTCAAATAAAATGCATAATGTAGTAACTAGTACTCTAATTGTCCATGATAAAATGTGAAAAGAAAAAGATGAAGTAATGCAGTGGCACCTCGCTCCAGTACTCTTGCTTGGAAAATCCCATGGACTGAGGAGCCTGATGGGCTGCAGTCCATGGGCTCCCTAAGGGTCGGGCACGACTGAGCGACTTTCACTTTCACTTTTCACTCTCATGCATCGGAGAAGGAAATGGCGGCCCACTCCAGTGTTCTTGCCTGCAGAATCCCAGGGACGGAGGAGCCTGATAGCCTGCCGTCTTCGGGGTTGCACAGAGTCGGACACGACTGAAGCGACTTAGCAGCAGTAGCAGTAGCAATGCAAAATAACTGTTTTTGAAGAGTTTGGAAAAATATAATGAGCCAGGACTTGTTTTAAAAATAAAACTCTTACAAATCCCTAGTTGCTTCCAGAAAAATCTCTGAAAGGAATATCCTTTTGAAGATATCAAAATTATAATAGATAACCTGGTTGTTGAATCAGGAGTTGGCAAGCTGCCACAAGTGGGCTGACCCTGAATTTTGTAAACAGTTATATGTAACATAGAATGTCCATTTGTTTACATATTATCCTTGGCTGTTGTTGTGCTACAACGGTAGAGTTGAATATCTGTGACAGAGACTATATGGCCTACAAACTTAAAATATTTACTCTCTAGCACTTTATATAAAAATAAAAACTATACTTTTATGTTAGAAAATAAACCTTTATGGATTTTAAAAGTATATGTCACATCTTTTTCCATTAAGCAATATAATTTCTGAGAATGCTAAAGATGTAGCTGAATAGGAGTCCTGATAAAGAAGCAATAACAAAGACAAGGCTAGCCTGGAAGAGATTTGTATTAATAGATGTAGCATTTATCTAATGGAGTAAACATCAATACAATTCACAGGAAATTCAAAACACGTTTAAAATAATTTTACTGGTACAAGCACCACTAGTTTGGACTAAAAGAGGGACAGTAAAAAAAAGAAAAAAATGAGAGTAATTCTTTGGAGTCTGAAATTTTCACAGGCAGGAGGGAGGACAAGAATCTTAGAGAAAATACAAATGTCAGGTTCAGACTTAAAGTTCTTATTCATCTCCAGTTTCTTACAGCAAAATTATCTCTGTATGAAATATCCCTTTTTTAAGGTAAAGTTAAAAAGTATAGGCCTCTCTGTGGCATAATGAACCATTACCAGTAGAAAAGAAAGGCCTTCCAATATGAAGCTTGAATTAAGAATCCATATGGCAGAGCACAGAGCCATAGAGAAACACTTTCCAAACTGAAGCAAGCCCTAATAATAGAACTGATGACAGATTTTCAGCTAGATTGCAGAATAGTTATGAGGCAGTAATAGATATGTATCAATAACTTTTTTTTTTTGGAATCAGAGTCTTATATCAGTATAGAATGCATTTTTCCATAGTATTTTCAGTGTGTGGAGCAAGTGTCTTCTCATTTTAGTTCCTATATCTTCAGATTGTGAGTTGTTGTTAAGTAGCTCAATCATGCCCAACTCTTGCAACCTCATGGGCTGTAGCACAACAGGCTTCCCTGTCCTTTACTATCTCCTGGAACTTGCTCAAACTTATGTCCATTGAGTCGGTAATACCATCCAGCCATCTCATCCTCTGTCGTCCCCTTCTCCTCATGCTCAGCATCAGGGTCTTTTCCAATGAGTTGCAGATTAGAAGAAAATATACTAAAGCATTTTTCATCCTCCAGGTGATCTTTTCAACTCAGGGATCCAACCCAAGTCTCCAGCGTCTCCTGCAATGTGAGGTGAATTCTTGACTTCTGAGCCACCACCATCAGGGAAGCCCCAGAAGGTATTAGACTAAGTGAAATAAGTCAGGCAGAAAAACCCAGATACTATATACTATATTATATATGTGGAATCTAAAAAAAAAAAAACAAGCAATTCAGCAAACATGAAACAGAAACAATCTAGGAGTCTGTGTAAAACACTAGGGCACAGATCCCAGAAACATCTCAAGAGAGAGGCAATGGGAATGGCTATTATACATCACCTTTCATCAACTGTTGTTTAAGAGATCCTCTCTGTTTGGCTGGGTACCTGGACAGTGAGGCTCCTGCTTCTAGAAAAAGTCTTTACAAACAAAAAATTAAAATACATATTTTTCCAATGGTGATGTCTAGAAAGTAAATGAAGGGGAACTGGGAGTGCTGAGATTTTCAATTTTAAATGGAGTCATCAGTGAAGTATTCCTCTCAGAAGTGACAAGGGGCTGTCCTTAGGTAGGAGCATAGAAAGCTTACCCATTAAGGTAAGTTATAGTGGAGAGACACAGATGCTAGAAAGTGAGTGAATGTGATGAGGGAGGAGAGAAGAAGGAAAGTTGGCAGATATATGGGTTTTTCCTTCTATTTTCCCAGCGAAGTATGAAACGAAATTATTAGCTGATGGTCAAAAACATGAAAGATGTTTGAAAATGTAGAGGAGAGAAGGGAAGTTATAAAACAGTTTCTTAAAAAAAGTTGAAAAGATTTAGAGATGTGCTTCTTAGGTTACCTATGGTGAAGTGAAAGTTTTTGCTTATTTGTTCATTTGTTTTTAATTTCCAATTTCTCATGAGCATCTAAAATGCAATAAAATTAATTATTTGTAAGATGAAATAAAAGGCATACAATGTACAAATCTTTTTATTATTAGAGTCAACAGACCTTATTACCCTGTCAAATTGCTGTAACATTTTATAAAAGCAGACTGATGTTTTCTTTATTTATATTTATATAACACCAGATTATAGAAGTGTGGAAGGATTGATAGGAAAATTAAGCCTCAGTTGCCATTATGAATTTGCTTTTCCATAATATCAGGAACAGGGAAAAGATGTCCATCCTCATCTCTTCTGTCAAACATTGTGTTGAATATTCTTCCAAATAGGATAGTTATGCAATAAAAAAGAAATTAATATAATCCATGTTAGGAAGAAAGAATTAAGACTGTCTATTTGCAGATGATATAAACTTATAGATAGAAAATATTAGGAATCCAATAAATCCTCTTGCAATTAATAAGTCAGTTTAGTAAGCTTTCAGAATATAAGATCAATATGTAAAATAAATTGTATTTCTCTACACTTGAGGGTTTTCCTAGTGGCTCAGATGGTAAAGAGTCTGACTGTAATGCAGACGCCCAGGTTCAATCCCAGGGTTGGGAAGATCCTCTGGAGAAGGAAATGGATACACACTCCAGTATTCTTGGCTGGAAAATCCCATGGGTGGAGAAGCCTGGCAGGCTTCAGTCCATGGGGCTGCAAAGAGTTGGACATGACTGAGTGACTTCACTTTTACTTTCAGTTTTCACATTCACACTTGAGTTGGAAAAATATGAAAATGAAATTGAAAAAGACAATTCCATTTGTAATAGGGTCAGCAGCAATAAAAATAGGAAATACTTGGGAATAAATCAATAGAAACAATGTAAAAGTTAGATTCTAAAAACTACAAGTAAATAGGGAGACAATCAATAATCACTAGTCAGAATATTTAAATTTGTCCAGATGCAATAACTCAAATTTGATCTCCAGATTCAGTATAATATTTATCAAAATCAAAGTTGGCAGTTTTTATAGAAACTGAAAGTGTGATCCTAAAATTCATATGGAAATTCAAGCGACTCAAAATAGCTAAAACGATTTGAAAGATAAGAACTAATTTCAAATATTCACACATCCTGATTTCAAAATTAACTACAAAGTCACAGTAATTAAGACACTGTGGTGATAACATATATTATTTGATTTTCAGTGGGAGTGCCAAGACAATTCAAACAGAAAGAATGGGCTTTTAAACACATAAGGCCAGAATGACTGGATTTATGCATTCAGATAATAGAGTTATAGCACCACCTTACATACTATACAGATATTTAGCTTAAAAATAGATCAAAGACATAAATATAAGAACTAAACTACAAAATGCTTGGTAAAAAGCATAAGTAGATGCTTTCTGATCTTGGATTACCTGTGCATGCATGCTAATTCATTTCAGTCATGTCCTACTCTATGACCTTATGAACAGTAGCCCACCAGGGGATTCTCCATGCCCTCCTTCAAGNTTTAGCTTAAAAATAGATCAAAGACATAAATATAAGAACTAAACTACAAAATGCTTGGTAAAAAGCATAAGTAGATGCTTTCTGATCTTGGATTACCTGTGCATGCATGCTAATTCATTTCAGTCATGTCCTACTCTATGACCTTATGAACAGTAGCCCACCAGGGGATTCTCCATGCCCTCCTTCAAGGGATATTCCCAACCCATAGATTGAACCCGTGTCTGTTAAGTCTCCTGCATTGGCAAGTGAGTTCTTTACCACTAGCGCCACCTGGGAAGCCCAAATAGCTCTTAGCAGATGAAAATTAAAGTCATATACGTGGGATGTTATACAGCGATCATAGGAAATGTTAAAATATGGGAATGTAAAATGTTGAGAAAAGGGGTTTGAAATGTGGGTAAGGTGGTCAGGAAAAGAAACGCCCCTCTGAGAAGTTTCATGAAAATACTCATGTTTTCCTTTCTGTGTATATTTAGGGATTCTGTGTTTATAAATATTGCTGGTCATTTACTCTAAGTGGCCATGTTAAAAGTGAATAAATNGACTGAGTGACTGAACTGAACTGAAAGTCTCTTCAACAAGTGGTGCTGGAAAAACTAGTCAACTATGAAGAGTGAAACTAGAATACTTTCTAATACCACACACAAAACAAACTAAAAATGGATTAAAGGCCTAAATATAAGACCAGAATCTTTGAAACTGTTAGAGCAAAACAGGCAGAACACTCTCTGACATAAATCACAGCAAGATCCTCTATGACCCTTCTCTCAGAGTAATGGAAATAAAAGCAAAAATAAACAAGTAGGACCTAATTAATTAAATTTAAAATATTTTGCACAATGATGGAAACTCTAAACAAGGTGAAAAGACAACCCTCAAAATGAGATAAAATAATAGCAAAAGAAAAAACTGACAAAGAATTAATCTCCAAAATATACAAGCAGCTTATGCCGCTTAATGCCAGATAAAAAAGAACAACCCAATCAAAAGTGGGCAAAAGACCCAAAGAGATATTTCTCCAATGAGACATATAGATGGCTAATAAACACATCAAAAGATGCTCAACTTCACTCCTTATTAGAGAATTGCATATCAAACCCACAATGAGCTATCATCTCACACTGGTCAGAATGGCCATCATCAAAAATTCTATAAAGAGTAAATGCTGGAAAGGGTGTGGAAAAAAGGGAAATATCTTACATTGTTGATGGGAATAAAAACTGGTACAGCCACTATGGAGAGTAGTGTGGAGATTCCTTAAAAAAAACTTGGAATAGAACTGCCATATGATGCAGCAATCCCACTGCTGGGCATACATACTGAGGAAACCAGAATTGAAAGAGATACATGTACCCCAACATTCTTTGCAGCGTTATTGCAATAGCTAGGACATGGAAGCAAGCTAGATGTCCATCAGCAGATGTATGGTAAGGAACTCATGGTATATATACACAATGGATTACTTAGCTATAAAGGGGAATGCATTTGAATCAGTTCTAATGAAGTGGATGAACATGGAGCCTGTTATACAGAGTAAAGTAAGTCAGAAAGAGAAAGGCAAATACTGTATACTAACTGATATATGTGCAATTTAGAGAGATGGTACCAACCATCCTACATGAAAGACAGCAAAGAAGACACTGATGTAAAGAACAGACATTTGGACTCAGTTGGAAAAGGCGAAGGTGGGATGATTTGAGAGAACATCACTGAAATATGTATATTACCATATGTAAAACAGATGACTGGTGCAATTTCGATGCGACAAGCAAGTCACACAAAGGTGGTGCTGGTACAGCCCAGAGGAGTAGGATGGAGAGGGAAATGGGATGGGGTTTCTGGATGGGGGAGGACACATGTATCAGTTCAGTTCAGTCGCTCAGACTTGTCCAACTCTTTGCGACCCCGTGAATCGCAGCACTCCAGGCCTTCCTGACCATCACCAACTCCCGGAGTTCACTCAGACTCACGCCCATCGAATCAGTGATGCCATCCAGCCATCTCATCCTCTGTCGTCCCCTTCTCCTCCTGCTCCCAATCCCTCCCAGCATCAAAGTCTTTTCCAAAGAGTCAACTCTTCACATGAGGTGGCCAAAGTACTGGAGTTTCAGCTTTAGCATCATTCCTTCCAAAGAAATCCCAGGGCCGATCTCCTTCAAAATGGACTGGTTGGATCTCCTTGCAGTCCAAGGGACACATGTATAACTATGGCGAATTTGAGTTGATGTATGGCAAAAATCATCACAATATCATAAAGTAATTATTCTCCATTAAAATTAATTAATTAAAAAAAAATCTACCCCATGCTGTAACCTAGTGACAGATAGATTTGGAGATTAGATCTGGTGGACAGAGTTCCTTGAGAACTATGGACTGAAGTCCCTAATATTAACAGGAGGCAGTGACCAAAGCTATCCTAAAGAAAAAGGAATGTAAGAAGGCAAAGTGGTTATCTGACAAATTACAAATAGCTGAGGAAAGAAGAGAAGCAAAAGGCAAGTGGAAAGGAAAAGATATACTCAATTTAATGTAAAGCTCCAGAAATTAGCAAGGAGAGATAAGAAAGCCTTCTTAAGTGAACAATGCAAAGAAATAGAGGAAAACAATAGAATAGGAAATACTGGAGATCTCTTTTAGAAAATTAGAGATTTCAAGAGAATATTGCATGCAAAGATGAGCACAATAAAGGACAGAAACTGTAAGGACCTCATTCACTTCAGTTCAGTCAATCAATCCAACTCTTTGTGACTGCATGAATTGCAGCATGCCAGTCCTCCCGATCCATCACCAACACCTGGAGTTCACTCAAACTCACGTGCATCGAGTCAGTGATGCCATCCAGCCATCTCATCCTCTGTCGTCCCCTTCTCTTCCTGCCCCCAATCCCTCCCACCATCAGAGTCTTTTCTAGTGAGTCAACTATTCGCCTGAGGTGGCCAAAGTACTAGAACTTCAGCTTCAGCATCATTCCCTCCAAAGAAATCCCAGGGCTGATCTCCTTCAGAATGGACTGGTTGGATCTCCTTGCAGTCCAAGGGTCTAGTCAAGAGTCTTCTCCAACACCACAGTTCAAAAGCATCCATTCTTTGGTGCTCAGCCTTCTTCACAGTCCAACTCTCACATCCATACATGACTACTGGAAAAAAGCATTAAAATGAGCAAACTAGTGGAGGAGACAGAATTCTAGCTGAGTTATTTCAAATCTAAAAAGATGGTGCTGTGAAAGTACAGCACTCCATGTGTCAGCAAATATGGAAAATACAACAGTGGCCACAGGCCTGTAAAATAGTTTTCATTCAAATCACATAGAAGAGCAAAGCCAAAGAATGTTCAAGCTACCATATAATAGCACTCATTGCACATAGTAACAAACTTATGCAGAAAATCCTTCAAGCCAGGCTTCAGCAGAGCTAGGAACCTAGGACTTCCAAGTGTACATGCTGAGTTTTGAAGAGGCAGAGGAACCAGAGATCAAATTGCCAAAATTTGTTGGATCATGGATAGAAATCTGTATGTGAGTTAAGAAGTAACAGAACTGGACATGGAACAACTGATTGGTTCAAAATTGGGAAAAGCATATGTTAAGGATGTATATTGTCATCATGCTTATTTGAATTATATAGAGTACAAATTGGAATCAAGATTGTGAGGAGAAATATCAACAACCTCAGATATGCAGATGATACCACTCTGATGGCAGAAAGCTAAAGGGAACTAAAGAGCCTCTTGATGACTGTGAAAGAGGAGAGTAAAAATGCTGCCTGAAACTTAACATTACAAAACCTAAGATCCTAACATCCTGTCCCATTACTTCATGGCAAATAGAGGTGGAAAAAGTGGAGCAGTGACAGTTTTTATTTTCGTGGGCTCCAAAATCACCGTGTACAGTGACTGCAGCCATTAAATTAAAAGACGCTTGCTCCTTGGAAAGAAAGCTATGACAAACCTAGACAGTGCATTATTAATACAAAGCAGAGACATCTCTTTGCTGACAATGGTATTGCCAGTAGTCGTGTATGATGTTGGAGTTGGACTGTAACCAAAACCAAGCTCCGAAGAATTGATGCTTTTGAATTATGGTGCTGGAGAAGATTCTTGAGAGTCCTTTGGACTGCAAGGAAATCAAACCAGTCAATCCTAAAGAAAATCAGCCCTCAATATTCACCGAAAGGACTGTTGCTGAAGATGAATCTCTAATACATTGACCCCCTGATGTGAAGAGCCAACTTATTGGCAAAGACCTTGATGTTGGGAAAGACTGAAGGCAAAGGAGAAGGCGGGGGGTGGGGGGTGGAAGGATTAGATGGTTAGATAGTACGTTAACTCAATGGACATGAACTTGAGCTAACTCCAGGAGACAGTGGAGATCAGAGGAGCCTGTCACATTCCATCTGGTCACAAAGAGGCAGACATGACTTGTAACTCAACAATAACAATAATATATATATTATTATATATATATATATATATACACACTCAACAACAATATATCCACTCCTCTTTTAGATTCTTTTGCCATATAATACATTACAGAGTATTGAGTAGTTTCCTGTGCTATACAGCAGATTCTTATCATTTTATCTATTTTATATATCGTTGAGTATAGACATCAATTTGTCCCTCCCTTCTTACCCCTTGGTAATGATAAGTTTCTTGTCTATATCCATGACTGTACTTCTGTTTGCTAAACGTTCATTTGTATCCTTTTTAAGTGAGTCCATATATAAACAATATCATATGATATTTGTCTTCTACCTGAGTTAACCTTACTCTGTATGAAAACCTTTAGCTCCATCCATGTTGCTGCAAATGGCATTGTTTTGTTCCATTTAATGGCCAAGTAGTGAGTAAATATAAGGCGTCTCCAGTGGCTCAGCAGTAAAGATTCTACCTGCAATGCAGGAGCCACAGGGAACATCGGTTCAACTCTGGGTTGAAAAGATCCCTGGAGGAGGGCATGGTTTACCCACTCTCGTATTCTTGCCTGGAAATTCTATGGGTGGAGGAGCCAGGTGGGCTACAGTCCATAGGGCCACAGAGAGTTGGACATGACTGTAGTGACTTAGTGCACATTCACAATGAGTAATACATACCTCACTGTATATATGTACTCCACTGTATGCATGTACCACATCTTGTATATCCATTCCTCTATTGATGGACATTTATGTTGCTCTTATGTTCTGGCTATTGTAAATAGTGATGCCATGAACATTTGGGTGCATATATCCTCTGAGATTATGGGGTCTCTGGATGTATGACCAGGAGTGAGATTGCTATATCATATGGTAGTATTTTTGGGGGGAGCGGGGGCAGGCAGGGTGTGTGTGTGTATGTTTGATCCACCTCCTAAAATAATGAAAATAAAAACAAAAATAAGATATGATCTAAGTACACTTAAAACCTTTTGCACAAAAAAGTCATAAACAAAACAAAAAACCTTCAGAGTGGGATAAAATATTTGCAAATAAAGTAACCACCAAGGGATTAATCTCCAAAATATACAAACAGCTCATACAGCTCAATCAAAGAAAAGGAAATAACTCAATCAAAAAGTGGGCATACAATCTAAATAGACTTTTCTCCATAGAAGACATAAGAATGGTCAAAAAGCATATGAAAACATGATCAACATCACTAATTATAAGAGAAGTGCAAATCAAAACTATAATGAGGTATCACCTCACACCATTCAGAATGGTCCTCATCAAAAAATCTACAAACAATAAATGCTGGAGAGGGTGCAGAGAAAAGAGAACCCTCCTAAACTGTTAGTGGGAATGAAAATTTGTAGAGCCCCCATGGAGAAAAGTATGAAGGTTTTTTAAAAAAACTAACAATATAATTACCTTGTGACCTAGCAACCCCAACTTTAGGGATATTTATAAAAAAGCATTGACAACATCACTCATTATCAGAGAAATGCAAATGAAAATCACAATGAGGTACCATCTCATGCCACTCAGAATGGCTGCTTGCTATCAAAAAGTCTACAAACAATAAATCCTGGAGAGGATGCAGAGAAAAGGGAACCCTCTTACACTGTTGGTGGGGATGCAAACTAGTACAGCCACTATGGAGAACAGTGTGGAGATTCCTTTAAAAAGCTGGAAATAGAACTGCCATACGACCCAGCAATCCCACTGCTGGGCATACACACCGAGGAAACCAGATCTGAAAGAGACACGTGTACCCAATTGTTCATTGCAGCACTGTTTACAATAGCTAGGACATGGAAGCAACCTAGATATCCATCAGCAGACGAATGGATAAGAAAGCTGTGCTACATATACACAATGGAAGATTATACAGTTATTAAAAAGAATGCATTTGAATCAGTTCTAATGAGGTGGATGAACCTGGAGCCTATTATACAGAGTGGAGTAAGTTAGAAAGAAAAACACCAATACAGTATATCAACGCATATATATGGAATTTAGAAAGATGGTAATGATGACCCTATATGCAAGACAGCAAAAGAGACACAAATGTAAAGAACAGACTTTTGGACTCTGTGGGAGAAGGCGAGGATAGGATGATTTGAGAGACTAGTATTGAAACATATGTATTACCATATATGAAATAGATCACCAGTCCAGGTTCCATGCATGAGACAGGGTGCTCAGGGCTGGTACACTGGGATGACCCTGAGGGATGGGATGGGGAAAGAGGTGGGAGGAGGTTCAGGATGGGGAGCACATGTACACCCATGGCTGATTCATGTCAATGTATGGCAAAAACCCCTACAATATTGGCATTTTTAACAAGCACCATGGATAATTATGGTTCAGTTAATATTAGATTCCTAGTAACAGTAGGTTAAATAATACAGTGTTAAATTTTAAATTAATATATTATTGTTCAAATTAAAAATGAGGCTTTTTCCTATAATACCGAATAAATTAGGCAATCATTTGAATCATTTATGATAGTTAAATTAACTAGCCAAACATTTAAGTATTTTAACTAGGCAATAGTTAAAAAAAATTTTTGGAGTCCATTTATTCATGAATAATATTTCTAACTACTTAAACATATGTTTAAATAATTCACTGAGTATAGACACTAATACAAAACAACAGGTAAAATAACTGAATCAACAAAATTGATACCTTAATCTCTCCTTTAGAACCAGGCTTTTGCTTTATCAGAATTAAAAATGTACTGGTCCTTACTTTATAATTTTGATGTCTTTGTTTATTCAAGTTAAACAGAAGAAAATAAGTAGGAGGAAATAAATTGTTATGGAAATTCTTACTATGTACAAGAGAGGTAAAAGTTTATGGGTTATGATTGAAAGAAAATCCATTATAATGGCCCCAAATTAGTAAGTAAATTAAAAAAATAAACATTCAGTGATGATTCTCTATTATCAAGAAAAGCTTAATCTGTATCAAATAGCTTATGTTAAAGAACTAGGACAGCTTTTCACAAACTACGGAAGAATCTTTTCCAAGACGAAGCCTAAAAATAAGAAGAATATCAAGAATATATGTTTTACTTGGAAAATTAACAAGTTATGATATATACATTGTTGCTAACAATTCAAAACATAAAGCTCTTTGAACTTTTCACTGAATATTTAGATATTCTTAAAGTTTTAAAGTCTTTCTTTAGCAGTCCCATTGAAAGGTTGCATTTTCCTTAGGAAGAATCTTTTTACGTTATAAAGCAATTCTAAAAAAAAAAAAAAAAACTAATTAAAAAAAGAAAACTAAGAGACATTACTTTTCCTGTCAGAGCCTTCATGAACGTCAGTCTGGTTTTCATGTATCATGTACCTCTTTCAATTTTAGTATTTTCTAAGTTTTAAAATATAAACATTCTTTGTAAGAGTAAATTAGCTGTAAGTGATGGGAGGGAAGGGGCTTGATTGGTGGGTGAAATCTGCTTGGTATTAAGTTCTTCATTGATAAAAGAACAATTCATTTTAGAGTTGCGCTTCCACCTTAGATATTTGAACACTTTCTCATCATTTCAAAATATTATCCTAAAATTAATATTAGAAACATGCCACGAGTGAAAAATGTGTTCTTTGTTCTCTCGCTTTTCACAAGTTACATTTCATCACCTAAGCTACACTGCCTATTCTCATGTTCATCTGAAAAATGTGTTCAATTTTCTCCTTCCCTAATTTTGCTTTTGAAGACAAAACAATGAATTAACTTTGCTTTTGCATGAAAGTATTCCAAATGTTTAGACTTCAGTTGTCTTTATTAAATCTTTTTTTCTCCTTATTTCTATGTTCTCTATCACTACTTTTGGCAAATATACCAATGGTATATGATTTTTAGGCACTTGAACTGCAGGATATTTTTCTGTAGAACATTAATTGGTTAGAATTCTTGGAATTTGTGACTGAAATTCATCATAATCTTTGAAATATAATCTGATGAGCAGGATTACTTCCTAGAACTTTGTGTTTTATAAATGTATATACTGGGTTTACTTATTTATACATTTACTCCGGATGTATATTAATTAGTTTATTCATTCCCTTGTATTCCCTATGTCATTTAAATTTGAAATAAATTCAAAACCTGATTTACCTCATTTCTTAGATCCCCTGTATTGCTAGTTTTTTCCAACCTGAATTTAGGGTGTTATATTAAATACTAGTACATTTCACCTCATTGATTTGATCTGTGTGGCAAATTATTTTTAATTTTAATGTTTATCTTTTCATTTATGTATTCTTTCCTAATTTGTTGCCAGTGCTTGGTTCATTGACATATGTTTTAAGATCAGACATGACTTTCAGACTGACAGAACCACAACCATTTTAACTAACTTGTATATTTTGTTTATACTTTAAGAAATCAGAGTGCTATAAATATACACATAATTATTTTATTTATATCAAACCTTAGAAAAGACAAAATTAATTTATAATGACACCAAACTATTTCATTCTGTCATTACAGGTTAGTTTTGCCTGTTTATGTATATACATATTTTGTGAAGTTGTTTTTGTTTAGCAGAAGTTTGTTGTAGTTTAACTTGAATACCAGGCCAACTTCTAGACATTAGAGGTTGTTTTACTCTTTCTTGATACCTTATATAGCAAATAGAAAAGACTGAAATAAATGAGTATCATATATCCATCTTATGAAAGTAAAATGGAAGTAATGTATCTATATGGGATATAAAAATTACATGTAACATAACTTAAGCAGTGCATAAGCAGAACTGGAAGAAGAAAATAATGAAGGGTTATAATGCTTAATAGTCGAGAACAAAGAGTGGGGAGCCTAATAGCCTTGGTTCAAATTCAGGCTTTACTAAGTTTACTAGGTTCAAACCAAGCTTTACTAGGTGATTAACCTTGGGTAAGTTTCTTAACCTCATTATGCTTTATTAATTCCTTATCTCAAGCAGAGATAATCTCATAGTGGTTCTGTATTACATGGCTAAGTACATGAATAGTGCTTAGCAAGCACCTACTTCATAATTAACAATATATAATACTTTATATTATTATTTTAAAGCAGGAATAAAACTAAAATAAAAAGAACTTAAACTTAGTTTTGTTTAAAGACCCCAGTAGATATATAGTAAAATAATATTTTAATATATGTACAGGCAAAACTTCCCAATAGGTATATTAAAAATGGTGTACTATTAGGTCAGAGAATGGGCCCAACACACCTGTGACAATTGGAGCTACAAAGTCACACACCAACACAGACCACCTTACCTGTCTCCTGAGAAACCTGTATGTGGGCCACGAAACAATAGTTAGAACTGGACGTAGAACAACAGACTTGTTCAAAATTGGGAAAGGAGTATGATAAATCTGTTTATTGTTACCCTGCTTATTTGACTTCTATGCAGAGTACAGAGAAGGAAATGGCAACCTACTCCAGTATTTTTGCCTGGGAAATCTCAAGAACAAAAGAGCCTGGTGAATTACAGTCTATGAGATCACAGTTGGACATAACCTAGGGACTACACAACAATAACAATAACAATGCAGAGTACATCAAGAGAAATGCCAGACTGGATGAATCACAAGCTGAAATCAAGATTGCCAGGAGAAATATCAACAGCCTCAGATATGCAGATAATATCACTCTAATGGCAGAAAGTGAAGAGGAACTAAAGAGCCTCTTAATGAGGGTGAAAGAGGAGAATGAGAAAGCTGACTTGAAACTCAGCATTACAAATATTAAATCATGGCATCCAGTTCCATTGATTCATGGTAAATAGAAGGTGGAAAAAGTGGAAGCAGTGACAGATTTTATTTTCTTGGGCTCCAAAGTCACTATCACCAGGGACAGTGGCTTCAGCCATGAAATTAAAAGATGCTTACTCCCTGGAAGGAAAGCTTTCACAAACCTAGACAGTGTACTATTAATACAAAGCAGAAACATCACTTTGCTGACAAAGGTCCATGTAAGCACAACTATGTTTCTTAACAGTAGTCATGTACAGATGTCAGAGCTAGATTATAAAGAAGGCTGAGCTCTGAAGAATTGATCCTTTCAAATTGTGGTACTGGAGAGGACTCTTGAGAGTCCCTCAGATGGCAAGGACATTAGACCAAACAGTCCTATAGGAAATCAACCCTGAATATTCAGTGGAAGGACTGATGCTGAAGCTAATGCTCCAATACTTTGGCTACCTGATACGAAGCTCCAACTCATTGAAAAAGGCCCTGATCTGGGGGTAGACTGAGGGGAAAAGGAGAAAGGATCATCCAAGGATGAGATGGTTGGATGGCATAACCAACTCAGTGGACATAAATTTGTGCAAAGTCCAAGAGACAGTGAAGGGCAGAGGAGCTTGCTGTGCTGCAGTCCATGGGGTCACAAGGAGTTGGACATGAATTTACAGCTAAACAACAACAAATTTGAATAATATAATTTTCTGTGTGTCCAATGACAAGACATAATCTTTGGTAAGAATTGTCTGAAATTAAAATTTTTGTTTTATAAGGAACTATACAGGTATATACACAGCTAATCTGTTTGAAAACAATCTAAATATATTTCAAAAGGAGAATGGATAGTTAACAAATTAAGTTATTAGAAATGATAATATACAATGTTTTTGATCTACAAAAAGAGCAATCTTTTATGGTTCATCCTCATATATTCTGCTAATCTGTACACTATAGAATACTATTTAGCTATATGACCTGGAGTTTCAGATATGGAAGACTTTTTAAAATATTTCAAGGTAAACCAAAATCAAGTTATAAAAGCTCACTTATAGTGTGATATTTTGTTATGAACATTAAAAAGTTTAAATAGTATTACATATTATTTTAGAATACTTATTTTTATAACAAAGGTTTTAAAATATCTACAAGAATAATAAACACCAGTGCTAAAATTGTGGTTACATCTAAGAAAGTTGGGATAATTACAGATGTAGGTTTTGTGGGTGACAATGAAGTAGGTATGACTGACTTAGTTGCTTGATCAATCATCTGTTTCTATGTCATTTCTCCCTTTGCAAACCCCTCTATGATTATATATTTGTGCTTTCCCAAACTCTTGTGAAATTAAGGGTAACAAAGATAAGCAATATGACAGAGTTCTAGTAAAATGGAGCAAGTAAGACATTGTTCAGGGTTTTCTAACTTTTCTTTTCCTAATAAAAGGAATAAGCATCTCTATTTTTACCTCTTTTGTCATTCATTCTGAAAAAGAATAGATATATTGAGCTAGGACAGCTTGAAACTGAGAAAAGAAACTCTAAACCCTAACATGATTGAAGCACCAAAGTGATTCCAGCAACAGTTTACATCAAGACATGTCCTTATTAAGAATATATATTTTAATCTAACTTGCATGAGTTTTCTGTTACAAAGCTAAACATGTTCCTAACTTCTCCATTACTTAAACTCTTTAAGGCTCGATTGCTTCATCAAGAAAATTGTTACAATATATATGCCTTCATATGAGTTTCTGAAGATTAAATAAGGTCTTAGCTCAATGTTGACATGCCATGAAATCTCAATAAGTATTATTTAAAACAAGGCAATAAGTGGAGTATGGAAAGTGAAGATTATTTATTGAATGTATTTATGGTATTAAATACATGTAAAATAGCTATTAGTAGGGAGACTGATATAGAGAAGGCNATAAGGTCTTAGCTCAATGTTGACATGCCATGAAATCTCAATAAGTATTATTTAAAACAAGGCAATAAGTGGAGTATGGAAAGTGAAGGTTATTTATTGAATGCATTTATGTATTTATGGTATTAAATACATGTAAAATAGCTATTAGTAGGGAACCTGATATAGAGAAGCCTGAAAGATAAATAGAAGATTCAAAATTGATGATTTTATTATTGATGCCTATAAGGCTACAATGTAAACTTCTTGAATCTAAAGTACATAGCTTATTCATCTTTTATCCACAGTATTTGGAACAACCAATGTTCAAATATGAGCAGGAAATTAAGAGAGGATAAGAGAGGTTGCATGACTTGATGATACTAGCACAACGATATGTGTACTTAAATATGCAAATTTTAATATTTTTTAAATTAAGTGAATGCATGAAGAATAATTTAGAGTCATCAAAATGTTTTAACTATGTAATGTATTATCTTAATTATTGTACTATCTAAATATATTCCTAGGCAATCATTGTTTTTACTGATAAATTACCTGGCAATGATAGGAACACTCAGGCCCTTTTGTTCCTATTTAGAAATGATAGAAAAGAGTTTTGCTGTCAAGAATTGTCTAAGGTTTTGGAAACCAGAAAACTAATATTACTATTAATCCTTTCTATCTTTTGAAAAGGCATTTACTTAAAAGAGAAATCACAACTTGAGTTTTTTTCTTCTTGTCAGTGCAATCTCAGTCATCACGCATGCTCTCCCTATTGTGCAATAAAGAATGCTTGCCACTCCAAAACAATCAAAGAGAAATGAAATGAGGGCAGCACGTATTCATACCCCAGCTCCCTATTTCAGAAAATAGAGACTAGGTATCTTTGTGAGATATCACACTTAATAGAAACACCTAGCAATTCAGAAAGGAGTCTATACACTACTTCAGGGAAGTAAGGAAACTGAAAGAAAGATTTTACCCTTTATTTTGTAAGACTATTCCATTTCAAATGAATGTAGAACAGCCACCTACTATTTGAATCTGTATAACCACAATTCATCAAACGTACAGAGTTTCTGGGGAAACATAATTAAGTTGGTATGTTTTAAAAGTGCAGGTTTTATTCCATGTTATATCAAAGCTATAGTACAGAATTTGAATCTGATACATAATATGTATAGAAAAAGTTCTTAAGAATCATAGACACTTCTGCTAGAAGGGCAGTAGTTGCACATAATCTTAGAATTATGTGCATCACACACATTTTGTGGATAGGTCTTGTGTAAATAGCACCACTTTTACTACTTTTTGGACAAATTATTTAGGTCTGTTGCCCTTAAGCTCTCAATTCAAAAAGGAAGGCAATTGGGTAACACCAGTGAAAATGATGGGCTTCTCTGGTGGCTCAGTGGTAACGAATCTGCCTGTAATCCAGGAGACCCGGGTCAGGAAGATGCCCTGGAGGAGGACATGGCAACCCACTCTAATACTCTTGCCTAGAGAATTCCCATGGACAGAGGAGCCTGGCAGGTTGCAATCCATAGGGTCATGCAGAGTCGGACACAACTGAAGCAACTAAGCAGCAGCAGCAGTGAAAATGGCAAAGAGAGGACCTCTGAAAATTTACCCTGTTATAAAACCATTCCCAAAACGGGCAAATATTATCATAATCAAAAATTTTTTATAATTCTGAGAGCTAACCAAAGGCTTGTATCAACCAAGAGTTAGTTAGACAAGAAAAGTGGCTGAATCTCAGAAAGAATAGCAAATGTGTGTCATTGTAGTTACCCTAGGTCCACTTTTGGCCCTAAATCTAAAGCAGCTTTGAAAAATAGCAGGCTATAATCCTGGTCACTAGAGGGAGCAGGAATGGGCAGGAAGTCTCTCTCTCTCTCTCTTTTTTTTTTTTTTTTCAGAGTTTCATTCTCAAACAAAATTCATTATTTGATTGTTTGCAGTTCCCTGAAGATCCCAATCAAAAGTCTGTTATTATTTGACTTAGTGATAAAAACTTCTGAGGTCACAAGAGGAGGGTTGCAGTACATTTTCAAATGTTTTAACACTATAGCTAACAGAATAAGTGGAGAACATAAGTTTAGGAGTAAGATGACCATTCAGTTCAGTTCAGTTGCTCAGTCATGTCCGACTCTGCACCCCATGAATCTCAGCATGCCAGGCGTCCCTGTCCATCACCATCTCCTGGAGTTTACTCAAACTCATGTCCATCAAATTGGTGATGCCATCCAGCCATCTCATCCTCTGTCGTCCCCTTCTCCTCCTGCCCCCAGTTCCTCCCAGCATCAGAGTCTTTTCCAATGAGTCAACTCTTCACATGAGGTGGCCAAAGATGACCATAGGGACTTTGAAAAACTCTGACATATTCCTGATGTTGAAGCTGAAACTCCAATACTTTGGCCACTTGATGCAAAGAGCTGACTCATTTGAAAAGAGCTTGATGCTGGGAAAGGTTGAGGGCAGGAGGAGAAGGGGACAACAGAGGATGAGATGGTAGGATGGCATCACCGACTCGATGGACATGAGTTTGAGTAAACTCCAGGAGTTGGTGATAGACAGGGAGGCCTGGTGCGCTGCAGTTCATGGGGTCCCAAAAAGTCAGACATGACTAAGCGACTGAACTGACTGACTGACTGACATATTCCTAGGAATCTAGAGATCTCATGTGTAAATATAGCTGTGCACATGTTCAAGAAAGACCTAAGAATGTCCTGATTCCTCAACCTTGACTGAACTTCAAGTTATGTGAAATCAAGAAGTAAAAGTAAAACACAATTTCAAGCTACCTGACTGTTGAAGGCGTTCCCAAGTATACAGAGTCCCTCTGTAAGAAAATGGAGACTTACTGCTTTTGGACACTTAAGGAAATGTCTGTCCAATCATTAGCTGATTACAAAGTTAATCAAATAGAAACCCAAGGACCGCATATGATATACATACAAAATTTACAAAATTAGGCAGAAAACTCATTAAACAAACTAGCAATAACTAAAATACCTATATTTTTAAAAATAAGAGACATCCAAATTAATAACCTAAGACTCCATCTTAAGATAGTGGACCTAAATTAAACACATGAGAACAAATAATGAAGACTGGAGTGAAATTTAATGAAATTCAGAATAGAAAACAATAGAAAAAAGTCTTCTGAACTTTAATTTTTTTCTTTGAAAATGTCAATGAAGTCACAAAACTTTACCTAGATTTACTCCTTAAAAAGGGCTTCCCAGGTGGCGCCAGTGATAAGGAACCTGCCTGCCAATGCAGGAAACTTGAGAGAGATGAGTTTAATCCTTGGGTCAGGAAGATCCTGTAGAGGAGGACATGGCAACTCACTCCAGTTTTCTTGCCTGGAGAATCCCATGGACAGAGGAGCCTGGAGAGTTATAGTTTATAAGATTGCAAAGAGTTGGACAAGACTGAGCACTAACACTTTTCACTGAGGATCCAGGAAGAGTCGGCTAATAACTGTCATAATAGAGATAGATTTTCTAAAAACACTGGAACATCTTCACTCAGTTATCTACTCTAACCTTTACATTTTCTCTAGTGGCAGGCAGAAACTCCATGTTCATCTTTGTAAGGCAAGTTCAAAAAATGAATAGTAAAAACAGAAAGGAAGCTTTATTTGCAATAATTCACAGTATAGATAAAAGCTAATTTAGAATGCATGAATGCATTGCATTTCTAATTTATATGTGAATTATATTCATATTTGTTAGAACAATAATTATATTTAAGGATGGGGGTATCATTGTATTAATCATACTCTTAATTTTGGTAAATGGATACTTTAAGCATCTACCTAAGAGACTGTTAGGTACCCTTAACCAAAGTATGACTCACTCATAGATACATGGAGTCCTTAGGTACTTATAAACTGTATGCTCTAATAGTAACAGTGAGTATGAGTACCATGGGTGTGCTAGTTTCAAACATACTGAATCAATTCTGAGTCAGTTTGCCCTGCTTTCTCTTTCTTTCAACAGAAAACACTGAAAGATACTTGTCCACAGTTCCCCCCCTCTCTGTGACAGAATCTGGTGCTTTCCCGAATGGCCCCTGCTGTGCTCTCTTCCCAGGGATCTGTGAACATACTGAACCTTTAAATATGCCAGCTTTCTTTTGCTCTTGATCTGTATCTGGTTATTACTACATTTCATCCAAACAAATATGATTGAAACAATCATGTGTTCTTAGATGCCCTGACCTTAAGAATGGTGGTGCAGATCTGATAGTACAATATAATTTCTAGGGGAAAAAAATCCTGATTATTTTATGATGTGAAAATTAATTCTGTATTCATAATAATTAGTTTCTGTGCCTGAATCAAGGAAGAAATAAAATTAAAAGTATCATGTCTTACCCAATATAAATTACTCAAATAAAGAATCATGTATAGTTTTCAAATGTCTAAAATAATAGATATATAGTCTCTTGTTTTTCAGGTAAGTATTTCATATAAGTTTCTGTTATTCTGTGAAGTGTCTTTCAAGTTGAGATACTGTGAAATATTCATTTTGTGACTATAATATGGTAAATGAAATCACTTTGCTTCAGCATTCAGAATCTACAATTCAGTGCAACTTGAGCTGAGTGGGGTGTGATTGGTCTTGGTGTCAGTTTAAACTTTGGAAATATTTTCAACTTTATGTTAATGTAGCTTCCTGCCCTTGAAATAAACAAATATAAGCTACATCTAGAAGATAAATACATTGCTATTGCCCTAAATATAGCTATATTCCTTAATTTCCTACTTGTATTGTAAAGCTTTCTTATCAGTAAGGTAAGCAGATGCTCTTTGATTATGTTGAAGTAGCAGCCAACATTTTAGTCATTAAAAAAGATTAGCTGAAATGAATACTTGTTCAGTCCGAATAACCCAAGATATTTAGAGCTGTAAAAACATTTCCAAAATAATAATAATAATCACCTTCAAAACAACTGCTTCAGACTTTTACAGAATATATAGAAATAAGTTCTGTATTAAATTATCACTTTTATAACATTTTAAGTATGCAATCTAATAAAAATAACAAAAGTTTCCCACATTAACTGTTAGTTAGAAATAAGAAAATATCCATGTAAAGGAAATGTGAAAATTTTGCATTGTTCTCACCTTGAAGTTCACAGTGAAATGCCTACCTGAGGTTGAATCAGGAACATTAGGTAAGCTGTTTGAAAATTGACAATGTGCAAAAATACTTTAGTTTTCTCTCAAGTCTCATTTTATAGACCGTTACCAGAAGTAAAAGAGTCTAGTTGATGGGGCAATGGACTAATTCAATATGTCAGATTTCATGTTCCTATCCAGTAGACTGACAAAAAATCACAAGAATTTAATTTAAAATAGAGCAAATCAGGCATTGCTTTATAAAGACCATTTGCATGTCACGTAGGAGATCTTAAACAAAAGTACTTTTGTGGTTATCTGAGCACATAAATACCTGGGCAACTTTTAAAAGCTGAACTTTTTTTTTCCCCTCTATCAAAATTGTACTTTGAAAGATAATCTAATGGAGTTTTTTCACTGATGAAACATATTTCAAATATTGTGAAAAGTAAATAAAAGAGCACTGCTACTTATGGCTATTGCCTTGCAATATAGACTGAGGATAAATAGTTCAAAAAAGAGTTAATTTTTGTCTTTCTTCTTTTCAAAGCATTATAAAGAGCTTGATCCACTTAGCTGATATAGAGTTAAATGGAAAAAGTATAATACAATACTGTTGACTTTAGAAGCAGTTAATGGCATCAGAATAATATATTCATAGAATAGATTTGATAACTCTTTAGATTTTATCCACCCTTGTGTCTGTAATGCATGCATGTGCTTCCATATATATGTATGTGTCTGTGTGTTAGTTGCTTAGCCATGTCCAGCTCTTTGCAACCACATAGACTGTAGCCCATCAGGCCCCTCCATCCATGGGATTCTCCAGACAAGGACACTGGAGTAGNTGCCTGGAGAATCCCAGGGATGGTGGAGCCTGGTGGACTGCCATCTCTGGGGTTGCACAGAGTCGGACATGACTGAAGCGACTTAGCAGCAGCAGCATGTGAAATGAATTCAATTGTATGGCAGTAGGCATGTTCTTTGGTATTGCCTTATTTGATATTGGAATGAAAACTGACCTTTTCCAGTCCTATGGCCATTGCTGACTTTTCCAAATTTGATGGCATATTGAATGCGACACTTTAATAGCATCATATTTTAGAATTTGAAATAGTTCATCTGTAATTCCATCATCTCTACTAACTTTGTTTGTAGTAATGCTTCCTAAAGGCCCACTTGACTTCACACTCTAGGATGTCTGGCTCTAGGTGAATGACCATACCTTCGTAATTATTTGAATCGTTAAGACTTTTTTGGTACCATTTTTTTGTGTGTTCTTGCCACCTCTTCTTAATCTCTTCTGCTTCTGTTAGGTCCTTGTTTCTGTCCTTTATTGTGCCCATCTTTGCATGAAATGTTCCCTTGGTATTTCTAATTTTCTTTAAGAGATCAACATGATAAAGATTTTTATTAAGGTTCAGGCTTCACATGTTACTTTTTTACAAAGAACTTGTATAAATTAAAACTCATATTCATTTCTTTGTTGTTTTATTTAACTACTTGACATTTTCAAAAAGCAAGGAAAAATAAACTGCATGCATACTTAACTAGCTTATTCTCAAATTCTTGACTTTAAACATAAATATCGATTTTTTCTCTATAACACAGTTGTAATTTTCTTGTTTACTCTTTTAAAATTTATTATTCATTTATTTTCTATTTACTATCAGCATTTTATCTAGCACTATTAGTTTAAAATCTAGAATTAAAAGCAATGTCATTTCAGAAAAATACCTCTATTATGATCAGTACTATAACTAATACTTTCTATGGTATGCCTTTGATTTTTAATGTTTTGTAACAAAATCAATACTAGTAAATGTGATTAATTTTTGTCATATTTTCACCTTAATTTATTCACCATCAATATAATTTCCCATTATTATCTTGAAATACTTATTATGTCAGATGTGTAAAATTATGTAGTTCCCATTCTAGTAGAAAGTCAATATTTACTTCTATTGCATCTAAAGTAGTTCATCATCTCTATTAGAATTTTACATCACATGGATGGCAGAAATGACACAACTAGACACCACCCTATCACAGCAGAAACAAATCAAAATTATTTAGCTTTGAAATTTTTTAAAATTAAGAACTGATAGCTATTTTCAAATATTAGACTGAAAAGGGAAATTTACGGAGAAAAAAGACTATCAAAGTCTATGAATACTACTTTAATCACTAAATAAAGAGATATTTGAAAAGATGAGACCAAAAAGGCCAGTTTTTATGCCATTAGCTCTCCATATATTTAATGAAAACTAAAGGTTCCTGTCTCAGTATATTCTTATTATATTTTAAATATAAAATATTATATTTTATAATACATCTTCTGCTTTGCATCATTGCTTTCACTGCTATTTTCCCAAATGCATTGCTCTTCTTAAAAGTAGGAATCATTTCATTTGGTTTTGTGACCTCCATTGTCATAAAGCAATGTGCGACACAAGCTAGGGTCAACTATTTATTGGATTGAATCAGAAAACTTGGTTTTTCTGTATTATAAATGTATGAAAAGGCAATAGGAAGTTAGTAGATCAACATTTATAATGCTTTACATCAGAAACAGACTTCCCTGATAGCTCAGTTGGTAAAAAACCCACCTGCAAGCAGGAGATTCCTGATTTGGGAAGATCCGCTGGAGAAGGGATAGGCTACCCACTCCAGTATTCTTGGGCTTCCCTTGTGGGCCAGTTGGAAAAGAATCTGCCTGCAATGTAGCAGACCTGGGTTCAATCCCTGGGTTGGGAAGATCCCCTGGAGAAGGGAAAGGCTACCCACTCCAGTATTCTGGTCTGGAGAATTCCTTGAACTGTATAGTCCATGGGGTTGCAAAGAGTCAGACATGACTGAGCAACTTTCACACACACACACATTTAGGACTTTGTTTACAGTATACAGTTGCTTGGGGGCTATAACAAAGAGTTGAACAATTGTGACAGAGCCTCAAAGCTGACAAACTCAAAAATACTCACCATCTGACCCTTTATAGAAAAAATAATATACCACCCCTGCTTTAAACTTTTAAAGGCCTTTATAATTTGTAATACAACTTTATCATCTGTGTCTCATTTGAGATTCATAGCAATCCTGTGAATTATGACATATTCATCTTCAATATGATACAAGTAAAAAGAAGTATATTCTGTATTTTACAAATGAGAAAACTAAGGCTTATAGATTTTAAGTGGTGTTGTCAGAATTTTAATACAGTTGTTCAGACTCCAAGCACAATAATTTCACACTAGAATGGTCTCTTCTTTCATTAAACAATACTAGATAATTCCAACTTTTAAGTTTATGAAAGTCCTGTGAACTGTACAATTATATAGAGTGCCTTAATTATAAAGAACTATATCCGACTATACAATTTCACCAATACAAGTTAATAATCTCTGAATTATTTTATGATAGTCTATCTTAAAAAGCTGATTAAATATCAAACTAAAATCTACTAATTTAATATATCAAATATTTTAATTCAGAAATTAAAAAAAATTCAAGTTATAACATTGCACATTTTCTTTTATTTTTGCTTTGCTTTCTAATTACTTGTTTCCCATCACTTCACAGTTGACTTTTAAGCTGTTAAAGCTATTTTTTAAAATGATTTACTTTATTAAAAATGGTCAGCATAGGGTCAACTTTACATATCTAAAATAGGAATAACCACTAGGTTATAGGTGGCAAAATATTAAGTGCATTATTAAATCACATCTTGAATCTGATTTTTGGGAAAAAATCTTTTTTTACTAAGTAATACAGTTTCTGAAAACTCCATTTTCCAACAATTAATTGAAAGAATAGAGAAAGTTTTCAATTGCAAAAACTAATGCCACTGTTGTCTAGAGTAGAGTATATAAATTAGGCTACTCAGGTGAGTGAAAGAGAAAAGATGGTCAATAAGTGGTATAAATTGTGGTGGAAAATAAAACACGGCTGAGAAATAAGATTCTAATTTTTGATGATCAGAGGTAAATAACAAATGTTTTCTACTGTAAGAAAGGCAAGTCACTTGGTGAAAGAATGCAAAACTTAGAAGAGAAAACAGAAAGAAGAAAGAGTAAGACCACAACATCCAAGGAATTTTTGAAAGTTTACATTTTTATCACTAAAGGGCCTCAAGCATGTTTCAACAGGCAGGTAAAGGATAAGCAAACTTGAAGAGAGGTTATGAGTTTAGTCTGAAAAACAGGAAGATAAAAAAGAATGAAGGTAAAAGCAAAACCACAGATGCAAGTGGACCAGCATTAAACCCACCACATACATATGACAGCCCCAAAGTAGAAGGAATGGAAACAGAAGCAGAAGGAATATTTTTAAGAACAGGTCCAGTAATTTTAAAATATTCAAATAATACAAAGTATGTTCTCTGACCATGATGGAATAAAATTAGGAATCAGCAACATTAGGAAAAAAGTGAGATAGCCACAAATTAAATAACACTATACTAAAGTGCAGTCATTAAGGCAAAACAGAAATCAAAGGTGCATTTAAAAAATACTTGGCAATGTGGCTAAGACAATGTTTAAACAACTATTAGGGAATACTACACACAATTGTTTGTGAACAAATTAGATAACCCAGATTAACTGGACATAGTATTAGAAAGACAAACAATGAGAAATCACAATTTTCTATAGAATGTGTACCTAGAAATGGAATCTAGGATCACAGAAAATGTTTGTCTTCAACTTAAATGGCTATTTATCCCCACCCATTCTGTGTAATGTTCGAGTGATCCAGGTGCTCTACACCTCAAATATTTTATCTTAACTGTTTGACTTGTGAAAAGTAGTATATATGTGAATTAGGTCATTTATATCTCTTCTGTGTGAAACATCTCTTTTAGAAGGTAATCATTTTATCTTTTTTTTTTTTTAGATTTTGCTATCTGACTCAATCATTTGTACCTTTCTTTTTCTAAATGTATGTGCTGCAAATATCATCTCCATATTATTACCCAATGAACATATCTAATTTTTCAATGAAAGCCTTTCATGAAATTTTTTTAGTATTAGTAAGGATAACTATGTCTTTTTCTCTCTGTGATTGATTTACTATTTTAAAATTATTTATCTTCACTGAGCATATTAATATATCAACTTGTATTTTATTTTAATATTTTTAATGTCTTGCCTTTCAGTTATAGTCCACTTTAATTGAGTTTTATGTAGGAAAGAGAAAGACATTCACTTAAACTATCCCCACCTGACTCCCATAGGGATAGCCAATTACATAACAGTTGAAAAATTTGTTCTCTCTTCTTTTTAGCCATGCTAACTAACTTTGTTATAAAGCAAGTGCCCATACAAGCATACATATGTTTCTAGGCTCTCTCATCTAAGCATTTGTATATTTGTCTATACCTGTGCCAATAATATACTCTCCTAATTACTAACTTTTATAATGAATATCCTCAACAAGGTGGTGACATCATTTGCTTCTGAATTTGCTCCTGCTCAGAAGCAGAACTAACAACTATCAAGAACAAGATACCACTGAGAGAATTCTAGAATATTGTGTTGAGGCAAATCACTCCCACTCCCCAAAGAGATTAAGATATTGCTTTCTTAAAAATTAATTAATTTATTTTAATTGGAGGATAATTACTTTACAATATTTTAATTCTTTTTGCCATATATCAACATGAATTGGCCCTGGGTATACATGCATTCCACCTGCCACCACCCCACCCCCCTATCCTGGATTTAAAAAAAAAGACAGACTGCTTTAGCAGGAAAGAGAAGAGGGCTACACTTGAACACACTACCTCTCTTCCAGGCCAGTACAGCAACATATAAAGAGGTTCCCCTGAACCTCTGGTTGAAAGAGGGCCAATGGAACAATTAGATGCCAGTAGCATTGTGGGTTACTTTGCAATTGTCTATACTATGATCTTGTACCACAAGATGAATCTGCAGCACCCAAACTCTGAGAATCTGCCTGTGATGAAGGGGGAGGGTCTTGCAATAGCCAGCATATGGATCTTCATTGACCAGGTTTGTACCTGCAGTGGCCAAACAGTAATCCTAACCAATGGCTTTGCTCATCTGCAGAACCAAAGCAGGGCTACCCTCTGTCTGAGCATAAAACTTGGCTGGGTACAGATTTGCCTGATTTGGATCCTCAGTTAAGGAGTTCTGCCAACCTTAGAGCCTGTTTGCCCACACCTAGGCAATGAATTCAATCACAACCCCACCCATTGTAAAGAAGACTTTCCAGCCTCATCTGCCCAGAAGAACTGGAGATAACTCCTGAAACCTCTACCCAGCAGCATGAGAGAGCTCTACCCAACAGGTGACAAAGCAAAGAAAGAGGAACTTGGAGTGAGGTCAACATGAGTTAGACAAACAACAAAGGGCTTTACCAACTTTAGGACTGATTTTCTCACTGGGCCCATTCAGGAAATCTAATTTATAGCTCTGTCCCTTGCTGAATACAGCCTTCAGTCTGCCTGAAGGGAAACTAACTAGAACACACAGGAATCTGCACAGTCCATTCAACATGCCTATGTACAGTGGCACTTGAACAAGGGCACAGCCTGTGGCTTCTGCATTTGCAGAGCAAAACTGGTGGCTCCACATAATCAGGAAATTCAGTGCAA
Source organism: Neotragus moschatus (assembly GCA_006410615.1). Classification (NCBI taxonomy): domain Eukaryota; kingdom Metazoa; phylum Chordata; class Mammalia; order Artiodactyla; family Bovidae; genus Neotragus; species Neotragus moschatus. The sequence continues at coordinate 2,767,681 of SJYA01001145.1, forward strand.
TTTCTGGCCTTATTTTATATAGGCCCTGGGTCCCATCCTGCTGTCCTGCCAGGGAGAGGAAGCTAATTAATAGCCCCGTCCATTACTGAATATAATACCTAGTCCAAGCCTTCTAGTAGTCCTGACCAGATAATCCAGACAATCTGTGGATCCTAACCTATAGTCTCACTTGACTAGGTAACCAAGCTAGCAGTCCTATCCAACTTTTTAAATAGCCCATAGCATGCTCCCTCATCTCCATCCTTTGAGTTCAAATAGTTGCTTTGCCCCAAAGTATACCATAATAGCAGGCCCCACCTGCCCAAGGACATTACCAGCAGACATACCCAGAAACCACAGACTGACCAGAGGGGTGAAGATCTGTCTCTGCCAAAGCACATATATACAGTCTGGAAGAGAGGCATGATTACTCAAATGCACAGAAATCAGTTTAAGGAATCAAGGATCACAAAATATCAGATAGAAATGATACCACCAAAGGAAACTAATAAAGCTCCAGTATTTCACTCTTAGAAGTGGAGAGCTATGATAAAGATTTCAGAACAATCATTTTAAGAAACTTTAGTGGACTACAAGAAAACACAGACAAATAAAAATAGGAAATCAATACAGGAACAAAATGAGAAGTTCATAAGGAAATGACAACCATAAAAAAGAAAACAAGAAATGTTAGAGTTAGAATAATAACTGCATAATAGAGAATTTCTAGAGTGGATTCAAGCATGAAGAAGAAAGAATCACTGACCTGGAGGATAGCACATTGGAAATGACCCAGTCAGAGGAGCAAAAAGAATGAAAAAGAGTGAAGAAAGTCCAAAGACAAATAATGTGTGTGCTCAGTCGCTCAGTCATATCCAACTCTCTGTGGCCCCATGGACTGTAGCTAGCCAGGATCCTCTATCCATGGATATTTCCAGGCAAGAATACTGGAGTGGGTTGCCATTTCTTACTTCAGGGAATCTTCCAAATAAGAGATCAAACTAGCATTTCTTGTGTCTCTTGCATCATCAGGCAGATTCTTTACCACTAGCACCACCTGAAATGTGCAAGGATATTATGGAACACAGTAAAAATGAATAATATTTGCATTATGGGAATTCCAGAAGGAGAAGGAAAAGGGACATTAAGTATATTTAAAGCAGTAGTGACTGGAAACTTCTTGAATCTGGGAGGAGAAATGGGCATACGGATCCATGAGGCCCAAAGGATCTCAAATAAGTTGAATCTGAATAGGACTGCACCAAGACACATTATGGGTTTATTGGGTAGCACTAATTGTAAAGAATCCACCTGACAATGCAAGAGACATAAGAGATGCAGTTTCAATGCCTCGATTGGGAAAATCCCCTGGAGTAGGAAATGGCAAACCATTATAATATCCTTGCCTGTAAAATCCCATAGACAGATGCAGAAGTTCTATATAGTCACCAAAAACAAGACTGGGAGCTGACTGTGACTCAGATCATGAACTCCTTATTGCAAAATTCAGACTGAAATTAAAGAATGTAGGGTAAACCAACAGCCATTGACGTATGACCTAAATGAAATCACTTATGATTATACAGTGGAAGTGACAAATAGATTCAAAGGATTACATCTGATTGAGTGCCTGAAGAACTATGGATGGAACTTTGTAACACTGTACAATAAACAGTGACCAAAATCATCTCCAAGAAAAAGAAATGCAACAAGGCAAAATGGTTATCTGTGAAGGCCTTACAAATAGTTGAGAAAAGAAGAAAGTGACATGCAAAGGAGAAAAGGAAAGATACACCCATCTGAAAGCAGTTACAAAGAATAGCAAGCAGAGGTAAGAAAGTCTTCTTAAGTGAACAGTGCAAAGAAATAGAAACAATTGAATGGGATAGACTAGAGACCTCTTCAAGAAAACTGGATATACCAATGGAAAATTTCATGCAAAGGTGAACACACTAAAGGACAGAAAAGATATAGGCCTAACAGAAGCAAAAGATACTAAGAAGACCTGGTAAGACTAACACAGAAAAACTGTATCAAAAGGTCTTAAGGACACGGATATCCATGATGGTGTAATCACACACCTAGAGCTGGACATGTTGGAATGTGAAGTCAAGTGGGTTTTAGGAAGTACCAGTATGAACAAAGCTAGTGGAGATGATGGAATTCTAGCGGACCTATTTTAAATCTTGAAAGATGATACTGTTAGAGTTCTGCACTCAATATGCCAGCAAATTTTTAAAAGTCAAAATGGCCACAGGATTAGAAAAGTTCAGTTTTCATTCCAGTCCTAAAAAGTAACACCAAAACATGTTCAAACTACCAAACAATTGTCCACTTTTTACATGCTAGCTAGGTAATGTTCAAAATCATTCAAACTAAGCTTCAGCAGTACATGAACTGAGAAGTTCCAGATGTACAAGCTGGATTTAGAAAAGGCAGAGGAACCAGAGATCAAATTGCCAATATCTATTGGATCATAGAAAATGCAAGAGTATTCCAAAAAAGCATCTACTTTTGCTTAACTGACTACATTAAAGCCTTTGACTGTGTAGATCTCAACATATTGTGAAAAATTCTTAAAGAGATGTGGATACTAGACCACCTTACCTCCTCTCCTTAGAAACCTGTATGCAGGTCAAGAAGCAAGAGTTAGAACCAGACATGGAACAATGGACTGGTTCAAAATTGGGAAAGGAGTACATCAAAGCTGTATATTTTGATCCTGCCTGTTTAACTTAAATGCAAAGTACATCATGCAAAATGCTGAGTTGGATGAAGCACAAGCTGGAATCAAGATTGTTGGGAGAAATATCATTGACCTCAGATATGCAGATGACACCACCATAATGGCAGAAAGCAAAGAGCAATTAAAGAGCCTCTTGATGGTGAAAGAAGAGAGTGAAAAAGAGCTGGCTTAAAACTCAATATTCAAAAAATGAAGATCATGACATCTGGTCCTATCATTTCATGGAAAATAGTTGGGAAAACAATGGAAACAGTGACAGATTTTATTTTCTGTGACTCCTACATCACTGTGGATGGTGACTGCAGCCATTAAATTAAAAGATATTTGCTCCTTGGAAGAAAAAGTCACCTAGACAACATATTAAAAAGCAGAGACAGCACTTTTCTGACAAAGGTCTGTATAGTCAAAGCTATGATCTTTCTAGTGTCATGCATGGATGTGAGAGTTGGACCATAAAGAAGGCTGAGTGGTGAATAATTGATGCTTTTGAATTGTGGTGCTGGAGAAGACTCTTGAGAGTCTCTTGGTCATCAAGAAAATTATACCATCATTCTAAAGGAAATCAACCCTGAGTATTCATTGGAAGGACACTTGCTGAGACTGAAGATCTAACACTTTGACCACATGATGCAAAGAGCCAACTCATGGAACTGTCCTGATGTTGGGAAAGACTGAGAGCAGCTGAGAAGAGGGGGGCAGAGGATTAGGTGGCTGGATGACATCATTGACTCAATGGACATGAATTTGAGCAGGCCCTGGGAGATAGATAGTAAAGGACAGAGAGTCCTTGGCTGTTGCAGTCCCTGGGGTTGCAATGATTTAGACACAACTGAGCAACTGAAAAACACAAGACACATCAAGAATTAAGCTGCCAAAATCAAAGACAAAGAAATAGTTTTAAGAACAGTAAGAGGAAACAGACAAATTGCATACAGGAGGAGTCCCTTAAGATTCTGTGTAGATATTTCAATAGAAACCTTTAAGGAGAGTAGACTTATTGTAAAATATTGAAGGTAAACAACAGTCAACTAAGAGTATACTCAACAAAGCTGAGGATGTTTATTGCCACCTGCCTTACAAGAAATGTTAATGAGAGTTCTTTGAATGGAAGTAAAAGGAGCACTAACTCATGATTGAAAAACATATAAATATACTGTAAAGCTCACTGATAATGATAACAAATTATCAAAATTTACAAATTTATAAAACTTTAGCTAGACTAAAAAAAAGACTCAAATTCAGAAATAAAAGAGACTTACAACTGATATCACAGAAATACATAGGATCATAAGAGAATACTATGTATATTTTTATGCCAACATCTTGGATAACCCAGAAGTGAATGAATATATTCCTAGAAACAAGCTACTATGAAGACTGAATCAGTAAGAAATAGAAAATCTGTAATACAGATAATAAGTAAGGAGATATGATTAATAATCAAAAACTCCCAACACAGAAAAAACCCAGTGTTAAATGGCTTCACTGGTGAATTCTGTGAACCATTTACAAAGAATCAGTGCTACGTTTCTCAAACTCTTCCAAAATTTGAAGAGAAGCGGTCACTCCCAAACTCATTGAGAAGCCTATTATCCTGATACCAAAGTCAGAAAAAGACGCTACTAGAAAAGAAAACTATAGATCATTCTATCTGATAAATATAGATGGAAAAACTCTCAATAAAATATTAGCAAATGAAATTGAGCAATACCTTAAAAGGATTATAACCATGACTAAGAGAGATTTATTCCTGGGATACAAATCAATACATGTGATATACCAAATTAATAGAATGAAAGTTTTTTTAAAAAACATGCAATTATCTCACAGAGACAGAAAAAGCATTTTACAAAATACAACATACTTTCATGATTAAAAACCTTTAACAAATCGTCTTTATAAGGAACACATGGCTATCATTATGCTCAACAGTGAAGATTAAAACTTCATTTCTAATATCAAGAGCAAGACAAGAATGACCACTCATCACTCTTATTTAACATAATACTAAAATCCCAGGTAGAGCAAATAATAAGTCAAAATAAGAAAAAAAAAACATACAAATCAAAACAAAGCAGTAAAATTACTGTTATTTGCAGATGATATTATCTTATATATAGAAAATCCTAAAAACTCAACCAAAACACTATCAGAACTAACCAATTAATTCAGTAAAGTTGCAGCATATATAATCAACATGTAGAAACTGGTAGCATTTCTATACATCTATGAAAAAATTTCCAAACAATAATAATGTTTGGCTAAAAGACCTTCATGTCTTACAGTTTTCATACATTTTTCATTTTTATATGCATTCTATATAAATTATATATTTCAAAAATCATACTCATATATTTTGAAACAGTACATGGGTTATCTGTATAGAATATCCACATTTTTCTGAATATATTTATTCTTAACCCTTTTAAATACATCTATTATACTCCATCAATATTCTTCCTAAATAACTCTTGGCATATACAATTTAAGAAAGATAGTTAATTAAATGTCAAGGGTTAGCTACATATTAAGTAGTAATTTGAGTCAACTTGTTCTTGGGTCATTAAATATATCCTGAATCAATATGTACTAAAAAGCTATTAAGTTTATACTTGATTAATATGCAGTATATTTGTGGATGTAATTACATATTTTCCTACTCATACTTAATATTCAGACTTCTTTTAGCCTACTATTTATTTCTAAATTACCCCGGATGTTTTTTTGGTTTGTTTATTTTAAAAGTTTTACTAAGTTTTATTATATAGTCAGTTTATGGTAAAACCGTAGTTGTCTGTGAAAATTTACTATCTTATTTGTTCAATACACTCATTTAACAGCAGTTTGTATTCTTACATTTCAACTGAAGTTAAACAAATAAGGAGATACATATATAAGGAAGGAGTCAGTATTAAGTTATCTGAACCAAAGAGATGTTATTCTATGTGCACAGAATTTCATGGTGAANTAAGTTTTATTATATAGTCAGTTTATGGTAAAACCGTAGTTGTCTGTGAAAATTTACTATCTTATTTGTTCAATACACTCATTTAACAGCAGTTTGTATTCTTACATTTCAACTGAAGTTAAACAAATAAGGAGATACATATATAAGGAAGGAGTCAGTATTAAGTTATCTGAACCAAAGAGATGTTATTCTATGTGCACAGAATTTCATGGTGAATGTTTGGTTTACAGCATAGAAATTTTTAATATAATAATACATTTGATTTTTGAACAGCAGAGGTCTGAGTTGTGCAGGTCCAGTTTTGTGTGAGTTCTTTTAATAAATACATGCTACAGTACTACATAATCTATACATTTACATGTGGATTTTCAACAGCTCAGGATCAGTGCCCTTAACCCTCAAGTTGTTCAAGTCAACTGTATAATAACACAGAAGTCTACATTGAAAAACAACAAAATAATACATAGCAAAATTTGTCTTTATAAATTTAAACTTAAGAAAGGAGATATAAAGATACACACATATATGAATGCATTTATGTATATTTGTGTTGATTTCAGTATTGTAGTTAGAGAGATATGAGGAAATTGAATCTTTTGTTGAATGATCCTTATTTTACAGTTAATAAAAGGTACCCTTATGTTATAAAAATTATTAATTCTTAGAGAGTATACAGTATTTGTTTGAATAGCAAGGTAATTGAAGAAAAGGTTTGTCATCTATGTAAAAATATCTTGTATTTAAAATTACATTTTGTTGAATCATTTTCCCCTGATGATTAAGTAAAAAAAGCTAGTTCTCTTACAGTAAATTTCTTTAGGGAAAATCTAGCTTTATCTCATAACTGGTTAACTACAAACTTCTCTGATCTACTGTAGAGAGAAATAGCTTCCTTGAAGGTTTATTATGAAGATTAAAAAGATAAGATATTTAGATAATCTAATGCAATTTTTTTCTGTCTACAGATGGCAGTTACTCAGGAGATTTTAAAATGTGTGCTGAACTATACTCAATTTACAATGCTGTGCTATTCTCCAGGTGTAAAGAAAACTTATTCATATAGATAGATATACTTACCCGAGCTCGACCTCTCCCAGCTGGATGCCAACGACTTTGACTCAGCCACCTGCTTTGAGGAGCTGCAGTGGTGCCCAGAGAACTCCAAACCGACCCCAGCGAGTACAGCCCTGATGACTTGGAGCTCTTCCAGGTATGCCCTCCGAACCTCACCACCGTCTGCCTCTCTCTNACCAGTTGTAGCCACTTTGGAACAGTTTAGTTGTTTCTTAAAAAGTAAAATCCAAACATTATTTTGTTAATAGCTATTTCCAAGTGGAAGTAAAAATTCATGTTGCTGTTGTTCAGTCACCCAATCATGTCTGATTCTTCGTGACCCCACGGACTGCAGCATATGCCCAAATTCATGTGCACAAGAAAAAATAAATCTCCTTAAAATATGTTAATGACTTTATTCTTTATTCACAATAACTGGAATGAATCAAAAACTCCTCCCACCAATAAATAAATAGACAAATTGTATTAAATATATTAAATGGAATACTAATCCAATTCAATTCAAAACAATGAAAAAGAGCAGACTACTGTTATCATGTCATATGTGCTACATGGTACATATATTAAAGCAGAAGTTTCTTTATTAGCAAAAGCAAGTGAAATGTCATCAGAATAGGAAGAGCTATACTTATTTATATATTTTTTCTACCCATTGTCTCTACTGGGTCTGCTGTGTTTGTTTGTTGCTAAATTATACAGAAAACTAAAACTTAAATATATTTCTGAAAAGCCTATGTGAAAAAAGAAAGGGGATTATATATGAAAGCTCTCTTCTCTAAATTTTTACGAATCAGACTTGCTTTTCAAAATATAATCTAAGGGGCTGACATTTAATTTTGGAGTATTTTAAGATATTTGACCCAATATACTTTCCAATTAATAGTTCAGTTAAAATAATGCAAACATTTTAGAAAAATAGCTTGTAAATTAGATGAACTCAGGTCATTTTGTCATTGAAGTAGTGTTCATTGATCTCATTTTTGAAAGAATACATTTTAGATTTATTATTGAGAAATATTCAAGCACTGACTAAGAAAAAGTACCATTATTCAATTCTATTCTGTAATTTCATCTAAAATATATATTTATATTTATCAATTGGGATATCATTTGCTCCTGTTAGAGAATTAGCAATAATGAGAATATACACATGCTTTTCATAAAAATCAAAAAGAACTGGAAATATCATATTTTATGTTGAAGTATTTAATTATTATCTACTTTAAAACACTCTTTTCTCCATGTGCTGGGATAGTCATAAATGTGCCTAATGATAGAAAATCAGCAAATGAGGTAGATAAATTGCCAGGAGTTAGCATTCTCATTAAAAACAAAGAAAAGAACTTTATATTTTATACAGGACTCAGTTTAACTGGTGAAATACAAACAACTTGAAAACAAAGCCTCTGAATTCTTATGTGTATGTGCATGTGTGTGGGCTTCCCGGGTGGTACTAGTGGTAAAGAACCCATCTGCTTATGAAGGAGACATAAGAGATGAGGGTTTGATCCTCGTCAAAGGGTTGGGGTGTGAAGATCCCCTGGAGGAGGGCGTGACAACCCACTCCAGTGTGCTTGCCTGGAGAATCTCATGGACAGAGGAGCCTGGTGGGCTGCAGTCCATGAGGATTGCAAAGACTTAGACATGACAGTGACTAGCACACACACATGCACGCACGCACACACACACACACACGTATATATGTGTATTTTATTTTGAATTTTATGAGGGATAATTCATAGTTCTTTCTTACAGGTAAGTTAAAAGTTGTTTTGTTTAAAAGCTTGGCCTTGTTTGAAAGCTTAGCTCCTTCATATGAACTCTTGAAATTCTTAGCAAGTTTACCTAAAGCTCACTTTCCTCAAGTGTAATTGGAGATTACAGTAATAACCAAATCATAGTGTTGTTGTGAGGATTAAATAAAACGTTTGTTAAGGAGGAAGGATAGTTCTAAGAAACTACTTAGTAAATATTAACTTTCATTATTATTATAACTCTAATGTAGATTTTTAAAACTCAGATTATTCCTATATTTTTTTATATAAGAATGTAAAATTATGTATCAATTACATATGAATGTAACAATCAGATAAGTTACATTGATAGATTGAAAAATCAATAAAGTCATTAGCAGAGTTTCAAAGTTTTGGACAATAGCCATATGCTTACCCTGATTCATAGCGTTTATTGTAATTTTATTTTTTTCAATTTATTTTTAGTTGGAGCATAATTGCTTTACAATATTATGTTAACTTCTACTGTACAATGAGAATTAGCTATAAGTATACATATATACCCTCCTTTTGAGCCTCCCTCCCACCCCCAATCCCAACCCTCTAGGTTGTCACAGAGCACTGAGCTGAGCTCCCTATGCTATACAGCAGCTTTCCACTAGCCATCTGTTTTACACATGGTAATGTATATATATCAATTATACTCTCAGTTCTCCCACCTTCTCCTTCCCCCCAAGCTGTATTGCAGTTTTAGAACTTAGTTTAACATGCATTATCAACTGGTAGATGAATAACAATGACATGAAGGCAGTGGTGTAGCGCATTCATTGAGTTTATACCAATTTGCAGCATTTTGTGTAGAAGCAGAATTCATAAGAAGTATTTAAATCCAATATATTTTCATGTTGACGTCCATTATACAATCACAGATGTAAAATATATTCCCACAAGTAAAAGTGTATTGACTCCAAAAATCAAACTCTTGCATTTAACACCCTTGTAAAACTTCTGAAATCACATATTTAACCCAGATAAGCTTCTAGGTATCCTCTTTGCAGTAATTTCATGAAAACTGACAGTGAGGAAAGATTGTAGCTACTGAATTATTTTATTAAACCATGCTAAGAATACATTGCCTGAAGTTTCCTTTGTTTCCTTAGCAAAGTTTCAAGAAGAAAGGCTGTTGCGTTAAAAAAAGGGGGAAGAGGGTGGATAGAAAACAGGGAAAAGAAAAGGGAAAACCAATGCTAGAAAGATAAACCAGCAAAGCATGAAAGAAAATTTTGAATCTTTTAAAAAGGCCCCTTGTTGTAGTTTAAGGAGAAATATGACAAAACCACCTAACTTCCAGAGGATGTTTTGTGTATTTGCACTGAGTTGATGTCATGTTTCATTAAATGAGTTAACTCTGGAGAAAGATACATAATTAATATTTTTCAAGAGAAGTTTTATGTATAAACATTTAACTCTTGTGTCTAGGAAAATTTTAAGTACATGACTAAATATTTTATGAAAATCTTTAGCAGAACAATTTGGATTATTACTATGAGGTCTAATTTTAATAACACCTTACTAAATAATGTTTTACTAAAATATTAATAACATCTTACCAAACATCATATTTAGTAAGATAGTATCTTTGTGAAATTCACTCAGAGCCTTCTCCATAACAAAAGTTGATTCTCCTGGGCAAAAGACATCACCAGAGCATTATCTCACAGAAGGCCTTTCCTCTAAAGTTCCATCTTGCTTTCCTGCTTCACCTATGAGCGGGAGAGACTAAAAGCACTTCTGAATCTTAGGAACACAGTCACACTGAAAGATGAACATTTATATCGACTATAGAATGTTTCCTGCCCAATATATATTCCCATCACACAAAAGGGCTTTGTCTTAATAACAGTGGATTACAGCTGAAAAACTGAAGGTGCAGACTCTGAAAAGAAGTATAAAGGGAAGTTTAAAGTCAAGAGGAGAGGGAAAAAAAAAAAACTAAACTAACAAAAACAAGGACAATAGAGATAGACAATTTAAAGTCTTTGGCATTCATAACATGCATAAACTCAGCTTAGCTCCCACCTATATTAACATAATTCCTGACACTAAAGTCCTATTCACCTCAGTTCTAATTACCTGACACTTTATGTCTGACTTTCAACAACAGAAAAAGCAAACTATAAGGCTTGCAAAATACAAAAAAATTAAGAGATGAAGCAGGCATAAGAACCAGNTAACATGCATAAACTCATCTTAGCTCCCACCTATATTAACATAATTCCTGACACTAAAGTCCTATTCACCTCAGTTCTAATTACCTGACACTTTATGTCTGACTTTCAACAACAGAAAAAACAAACTATAAGGCTTGCAAAATACAAAAAAATTAAGAGATGAAGCAGGCATAAGAACCAGACTCAGATATGACACAGATTTTGAGATTACCAAACAGGAAATTATGATTAGTATGTTAAGGAGTTCAGTAGGAAAAAGTGGACAGCATGCAATGAATACATGAGTAATGAGGGCAGAGAGAAGAAATCACTTAGAAAAATATCAAATATTAGATTTTTAAAAGCTGTTGCAAAAAGAGTGAATAATACCTGTGGTATGTTTATTGATAAACTGGAGCCAGCTGAGGAAAGAATCAATGAGTTGATATTTAAATAGAAGCCTTAAACAAATTGAAATGTGACAATTAAAAGGTATAATACAAAGCTACTTAGAATGTCACAAGTAGAAAAAAGAGGAAGTTGGACATATGAAATATTAAGTAATAATGGCCAATAAATTTCCAAAATCAATGTCACCAAATTACAGATTGAAGGATCTCAGAGAAACCAAGCAGTAATAGACAAACAAAACTAACCAACCAACCAACAAACCAGACTCCCTCAGTTGACTTCTTGAATTAGTGTAGAACATTATGAAATCTTCAGAACTGCTGGTGGTTGGAAACACAGATCAGTGTATGTACAACATATATAAATGGAGGAANAATTACAGATTGAAGGATCTCAGAGAAACCAAGCAGTAATAGACAAACAAAACTAACCAACCAACCAACAAACCAGACTCCCTCAGTTGACTTCTTGAATTAGTGTAGAACATTATGAAATCTTCAGAACTGCTGGTGGTTGGAAACACAGATCAGTGTATGTACAACATATATAAATGGAGGAAAAGTATTTTGGTTTCATAAATTAAGCAAATCATATTCATCTCTGTGTTTAAAACTATAGGATAGAATGAAAATATTGTCAAAATTTGCAATAAGTGCTAGTGGAAATAGATTCTGATTTTTTGAGCCAAAGAACATGCAGTTTTACTAATTTGCATATTTAAAGGGCCTTAATAAATACTTTTGAAATAAATCTGAATCTCTAAGTTTTGAAACATGAAATTTGCGTTCAAAGCAAATACATAAGAAGAAGCAATAACTTCCTGAATTGAAGTGACTGGTATATTAATGAGTCTAAGAAAATGATTTAATCAAAATACTTTATTTCCTTCTTTAACTATAAAATGTGTTCGAAAATTAAAAACTTAAAAACAGCCCATGACTTCTCTATTTAAACTGAAGTGNGGGGCTTCAAAATCAGTGCAGATGGTGATTGCAGCCATGAAATTAAGATACTTGTTCCTTGGAAGAAAATCTATGACCAACCTAGACAGCGTATTAAAAAGCAGAGAAATTACCCAGAAAGGTCTGTCTAGTCAAAGCTATGGTTTTTCCAGTACTCATGTATGGATGTAAGAGTTGGACTATGAAGAAGACTGAGCACCAAGGAATTGATGCTTTTGAACTGTGGTGTTAGAGAAGACAGTCTCTCTCTTGATAGTCTCTTGAACTGCAAGGAGATCCAACCAGTGAAAGCAACCCTAAAGCAAATCAGTCCTGAATATTCATTTGAAGGACTGATGCTGAAACTGAAACACCAATAATTTGGCCATTGGAAATGACTCATTGGAAAAGACCCTGATTCTGGGAAAAATTGAAGGCAGGAGAAGGGGATGAGAGAGGATTAGATGGTTGGATGGCATCACCGACATGATGGACATGAGTTTGAGTAGGCTCCAGGAGTTGGTGATGGACAGAGAAGCCTGGCATGCTGCAATCCATGGGATTGCAAAAAGTCAGACATGACTGAGTGACTAAAGTGAACTTATGGGTTTTTCAGTAGTCATGTATAGATGTGAGAGTCAGACCACAAAGAAGGCTGAGCACTGAAGAATTGATGCTTTTGAACTGTGGTAATGTAGAAGACTCTTGAGAGTCCCTTGGAGTACAAGGAGATCAAACTGGTCAATTCTAAAGGAAATCAACCCTGAAAATTCACTGGAAGGACTGATGCTGAAGCTGAAGCTTCAATACTTTGGCCAACTGATGTGAAGAGCTGACTCATTAGCAAAGACCCTGATGCTGGGAAAGATTTAAGAGAGGACGAGAAGGGGACAACAGAAGATGAGGTGGTTGGATGGCATCACCGACTCAATGGATATGTGTTTGAGCAAGCTCTGGGATGTGGTGAAGGGCAGTAAAGCCTGGTGTGCTGTAGTCCATGGCGTCACAAAGAGTTGGACATGACTGAGCGACCAAAAAAAAAACAAAACAACTCTGCTCCCAGCACCACAGTGGGATTGTGAAATAAACAAACTAAATAAACCAAGAGTAGAGTAGGCATTCTTTTCAATAAACTTATAATCTTTAATGACTGAAAATATTTTGTAAAGAATTTTAAAACAGTTCCAAAAGAATATGTATGCAAAATAGAGAGGATGGCATGGTATATACAGCAGTAGACATAGAATTAAAGAAAATTCGTTGTATGTTTCGTGAGTCAATTTGTGCTTTTAATCTCATTAGTGTATTGATAGGAAAGAATAGATATGCATATTCCACATTAGGAATAAAATCAGCAAGTGTTTTATAGCTTGTATGGAGGTCTCACCTGTGTGAAACCAGTGAGTATAAAGTGAGATGAAAACGGAGGTACTGAGATGGAAAGACATGAGGAAGGATTGCTGGAGAGGTCTTTTCACAGGAAAGAGATATAGCAACGAAATGCACATTGGAAGCTTGATGGAATCATTTTTAACAGTTATTCTGCTCAAAAGCATAACGGTCCTAAGTACAACCATTTACATAACTTGTATTATATGCCATATTTTTCTGTGATTTTTGCAGACATTAGCTTAATTATCATAAAAACTCCATGAGATAGATATTTTTTCCACTCAAGATGAGGTAACTTGCTTAACATCACAAAGCTACTGAATAAGGAGGGATATTTGAATTTAAAACCAGGCAATCACTGCCATACTCTGTGCTTTTACGCACTATCACTCTTCTACTTCTCTTCAATGGGACTATTTTTAAAAATAATATTTGATCAAGCCCCATTACTAAGTACCATGCACCACTGCTATACTTAATCAAAAATTATCAGCCCAGTGATGTGTGAAAATTGCCTTCAGTCTTTCATATATAGGCAACCTGAGATTACATGTTCTGCTAAACACTGATCATAGAATAAATTAATTAAAAACTATTTATGGCCATTTCTAATAACTGTTAAATATATATTATCCAAAATTATATTATCTTCATTTTTCATGTCTGGACTTTCTTTTTCACCTTATTTGTTAATTAGTACAGCAAATGTTTTATGAATACCTGCACCCCAAGTACTATAAACAAGGCACAAAGAAACACTAAATACATTTAGTTGCCGCAGACAGAAGATCACAATCTAGGTTCATAACATCCTCTCCTCATTCCATCTGGTACTGGTGTCCTCTTTGTGTCTCCTCATTATACATTTTATATCAGCTTTTCAGAAAGAAATGGAAACAGATGATTAACCTGGAAAATATTGACATTTATGTGATGACTTCTCAGTTATTTGCTTTCTAATGATGATCAAATTTTTAAGATAAATGGTAAAGTTTTAGGACTGATCCTCACCANGTGTCCTCCTTGTGTCTCCTCATTATGCATTTTATATCAGCTTTTCAGAAAGAAATGGAAACAGATGATTAACCTGGAAAATATTGACATTTATGTGATGACTTCTCAGTTATTTGCTTTCTAATGATGATCAAATTTTTAAGATAAATGGTAAAGTTTTAGGACTGATCCTCACCATAATTTGTAATACAAATACACCAGTTGTCTATACATGCTTATTCTTTGGTTTTTTAAAAATCCTTTTTTACCTTCAGTTAAAAACAAAATAAAGCTACATCTCCACAGTATCTGATCAACTGTTTTGAAATAAGCTCACTCTTTTAGTTAATCAGGATGCTGTAAAAAAAAAAATACCAGAGACGTGTGGCTTATAAACAGCATTTAATTCTCAAATTCTTTTTTTGTGTATCAACTGATATGCTCATATTATTTTTTGTCTCTATCTTGTTGATATGGTGAAGTGCACTGATTTTAAAATGTTAAATGTATCATACATTTTTAGAAGAAATCTAAACTTGGTTATGTATCTAATTTTTTTATGTATTTCAGGTTTTATTTTACAAATTTTTAAACAATATTTTTCATTTAAAATAATGAGATATTGGTAAGTCATTTTCTTTCTTCCTTTTTTTCCTTATTTTTTACTTTTTGTATTGTATTTGTTTATTTTTGGTATCCATGTGCTCTTCCAGGTTAAATTTCCCTCTGTGGGGTATATTGGTCTACTGGAGTGCTTATCACCCTCAGATAGTAAGATATTTGGGAATTTTATGTCCTCAGACATTTGTGCAAACATGGCACTCTGAATGTGAGTTGCACACTTCTGAAACATGGCAAAGTTTTTCCAAGCACATCACCAGGAAAACAGTCATACAGCTTTCTTCTCTGCTGTCACTTTCTTCATATCTGGCATAGGCATACAAGCCTTGGAGGAAAAAAAAAAAAGATACATAATTTGTCATTAACTGGGGCAGGGATGGCTAATGCTACTACCCAGGTTATTCGGGACCAGTAAAATTCACTGAACTCATTAGCCAAGTTGGTGATGGACAAAAAAATAACCCTCAGTTATCTGCTGGCAGAACAGAGTGGCACCTTTTGTTGTTTATACAGTTGACTTTTGAACAAGGTGGGGGTTAAAGGACATCACCTCTGTAAGCAACTTGAAAATCTTTTTATACTCTATATTCAGACCTCGTATACTCAGTTCCTATGTATCTGTGGTTCTTCTGTAGTTTAAACTTGTATTGTTCAAGGGTCAACTATGTATCAAGACCTTGGAGAGGCTGGAGAAAATCCTTGCTTAGGGGGATGGAGGGTTGTCAGGAATACATCCATAGTCCCCTCTATACTCATTCTTTGACCTGTTTAGGAAGCTCAACCATGGCACTTGGGGTTCCTGCTTGAGGGCTGTTTGTTAGGGAGAACTGATCATTCTCTTGAATCTGTCTTTCCTAGTGCCCCTGGTAAAGTATTATCTCAAAATGATAGAGAGGTTCTGTGAGCAAACCAGCTGCAAAGCAATCTCCTGTGAGCAAACCCCTGGACTCAATCTCCAAATTGGGACTCAGTCTCCAAATTGGGCAGTGATTCTTTCAGATTTTGTATTTTTTAATCTGCATTTTAGCAGTTAATTTGGGGGTGAGATGGGGAAAGCAAGTCTTCTGACTTGAACAGCTATGTAAGAATAGGCCCTGGGCTTGGAATACTTCCTTAGCAAGAGATAAAGAGCCTATATAACCTGGGCCAGGTTTATCAAATACCTTTCCCTGTTTCAGGTGAAATGAGTGCTCTTTTGTCTCTGCTTAAGACTTTAAGCAGAGTTTTGGCTTTTCTTAAAAACTGATTTATGCCTACCCACAATTTCTAAAGGGGTTATCAAGAAAGGTAGGGAAAAATAATTCAAAGGTACACTAATCTATGGGGCATCATTTAAGAATCAAATATAATATTGGATATGTAGATGAGTAATTGCCTAGGAATTAACATCAATTTAGATTCTGGGAAAATCCAACAATGCCTTGTTTTCTTCAGGATATTGTATTCAAATCAAAAAATTACTTCAGGGCTTTTCCATACAATGTATAACATCCCAGTTCAGTAAATGGTTATACACCTCTAATCTCTATTATATCATGTTCCAACTCTGTGTCCCAATGACGGACAATGGCCATAATGGTCTCCATGCTTTCCAAGATTTGCCTAAAGATTTGCTCAACTTGTTTGTATTTCCAGGAAGAAGTGTGACTAACCATTAAATCCTAGAACCACCTAAAGGATTCCACCTTTCATATTGTTAATACTATCATTCATTTTAGGATCTTTTGTGATTAAGACCAAATACCAACTTTTCCCTGGTGGTTCAGATGCTAAGGAATTCGGCTGCAAGCAGGTGACCTGGTTTTGATCCCTGGGTTGGCAAGATCCCTGGGAGGAGGGCATGGCAAACCACTCCAGCATTCTTGTCTGGAAAATCCCATGGACAAAAGAGCCTGGAGGGCTACAGTCCATGGGGTAGCAAAGAGTTGGACATAACTGAGTGACTAAGCACAGCACAGCACTAACTTTTCCAAGGCTGAATTTTCATGTGTTTCCAGATATTTTAATATTTTAAATTTCTCCAAAAAAAAAAAAAAAAAAGATGTTGACATTAAAAGTCTATGCCTAGCCGGCTCGTATTAAAATTACAATAAGAAAACTACAGATGAAAAGCAAGTTTACCGCAAAAGTGAGTTTGTGAATATATGTAAATGTAGTTGTTTGAATTGCATTCATTTTGAGATATTTAGCAGGCAGACAGGACAACACAAAAGTATGCAATGATTATGAATGAAATGAAGTTGAAGAATTATAAAATACTTTCTTATTTAATGAAAATTATTTCTGGAGTAAACTTCTATTTGAAACATGCATTCTGGAAACAATTTATAAAAAATAACATGAATCTATGACTTTTTTTTCAAATGTGTCATTCAGTCATGTCACTCAGTCACTCAGTCATGTCTGACTCTGTGACCCTTATGACTCTAACCACCAGACATAGGTCTTAAAATATAGCTAGGAAAGGAGAAAATAGCATTAGAAATAGTGCTTTAAATTTCAAAGATGGCTTCCTAGATGGTGCTAGTGGTAAACAATCTGCATACAAGAGACACAGGTTCTATCCCTGGATCATCCTGACCACATTCCCTGGAGGAGAAAATGGCGCCGGTATCCTTGCCTGGAGAATCCCACAGAAAGAGGAGCCCAGCAGGCTACAGTCAATGGGACTGGAAAGAGTCAGACACTACTAAGCAGTTGAGCATGCCTTTCCTCAGTGAGCTTCTCCTCTTTCTCTCTCTTGTCTTTTACAAAAAAGTAATATCTGAGTTAATCACTAAGACAAACATACAGAAACTGACTTTATTTTTTCTGTGATTACCATTTGCCATATTATATTATTTCAGTTTAATACATTATATGTTGTTTATAAGCAATTTCAAAGAACAATGGAAACATATGCCATACACCTTTATTTTTATTTTACAGTGAGACTATCCAAAGCAATGAGTATGTTTTTCTATTCTTTTATTAATCTGAAAACAATTTTACTGTCTTCATACAAGTATTTATCATGTGATTTTATCCATCAGGAATATCCAAAAGTTTGAAAAGTGTTTATTCACAATTTCAATTATTCTGAAGGTTATTTTTGAGAATTTCATGACACTCCTTGATCTGAATGGACAAGCTTGTGACCTGTGTTGAGGTCAAAGTGTTACACACGAGTGAATCTCACTTTATTATAAAATTTTATTTGTATCCTTCCATTTGTAAGTTAGTTTTATACACCAAAATATATTTTATGCTTTATGAATAACTATTTTAGAAATTTAAAATATAATTTCCTGTATTTTCTTTGTTGTGATACACCAAGAAGAAGCTGAAGAATCCTTGTGAATGAATTGGAAACTACAGTTTTGTGCTTAATATCTACTAATTGCTAAAGCATAAACAAGGGAAAAAGATAAGCCAAGGAATGGCAAATGGAGGGAATTTTCAGACTGTAAACTTGCACTGATTATTGTAGCCTTGTAGCTGCTGATCTTGAAATATAATTACAAAGCTATTAGAACCTCCCACCATTTTGACAATCAGGTCCAATAGGCACTACAGCTATTTGAAACCAGTTGACTTTAGCTGACTTGGCCTTAACATTGTAATTCTTTTGGATGAAGGGTACTGGCCAAGAACTGGCAAATAGGATGTCCTCTGATAGAGAGTGACTTAATCTACATTTTAGCAATCAACTGGTTTCTACAAAGTTTAGGTAAAGACAAAGCCTAAAAACATTCTGTCTTCATTTTGTTTTTCAATGACTTTAATTATATCAAAACAGTAAAATATAGAATTGAAATATGGGAACTATTAAAATGAAAGGAGTCACTATAAAGAGTGAAACATAAACTTCTTTGACTTACAATATTCAAAAGATATGAGATCAAAATGACTGCTCAAGGATTCTATCCCTGGACCTAAACCTATGACCTAAAAAAAAAAAAAAAAAAAAGTATATGGATACTATCTTTATGACTGATCCTTAAAACATCCTTCTTTACAAAATACTGACAAAATATTAAATAATGGTTTGCAAGCATGTGTGCTCATTTGCAAAGTCATGGCAGACTCTTTGCCCCAAGCACTGTACCCCAAGGACTGTAGCTCACCAGGCTCCTCTGTCCACGGGATTTCCCAGGCAAGAATATTGGAGCAGGTTTCTATTTCCTTCTCCAGGAGATCCTTCCATCCGAGGGATTGAATCCATGTCTCTTGCATTGACAGGTGGGTTCTTTAACACTGAGCCACCAGTGAAGTCCAAGTAATGTTGAGAGTCCTAAACAAAAATATACACAGGACAGGTCATTTGATGATCCAGACTGATCTAACGATGCTNACGGGATTTCCCAGGCAAGAATATTGGAGCAGGTTTCTATTTCCTTCTCCAGGAGATCCTTCCATCCGAGGGATTGAATCCATGTCTCTTGCATTGACAGGTGGGTTCTTTAACACTGAGCCACCAGTGAAGTCCAAGTAATGTTGAGAGTCCTAAACAAAAATATACACAGGACAGGTCATTTGATGATCCAGACTGATCTAACGATGCTTACAGAAAATTGAGAAGACTGAATGGTCACATGATATTTAGGTCATCTGAAATACTATTAGTCTCTTCTCTCCTTCTAAGAATTGAGAAGAAGTCTGTTCAACGTTTTATTTTTTAGAAAATATTCAGAATACAGATAATCTCTCATACCTATTTAATGACAACAATGATTATCAGTGAGATATTTTTCCTTAAGTAAAAAAGAAAGGCANACAGAAAATTGAGAAGACTGAATGGTCACATGATATTTAGGTCATCTGAAATACTATTAGTCTCTTCTCTCCTTCTAAGAATTGAGAAGAAGTCTGTTCAACGTTTTATTTTTTAGAAAATATTCAGAATACAGATAATCTCTCATACCTATTTAATGACAGCAATGATTATCAGTGAGATATTTTTCCTTAAGTAAAAAAGAAAGGCAAGAAGAAGGAAAGGAAGTAAGGAGGAAGAGAGAGAACTTGAGAGAGAAGGAAGAAGGAAAAGGAGGGAAGGAAGACAGGAGAGAAGGAAGGAAGAGAAGGAGGAAGGAAAGAAGGAAATTGAACTTGTAGAGTTGAAGGCCTAACAGTTCTGCACTCTAGAACAGAGGTCCCCAACTTTTCTGGCATCAGGGACTGGGTTTGTGGAAGACAGATTTTGAATGGACCTGGCTGTTGAGGGAGAAGGGGATGGTTTTTTAGGATGATTCTCCTAAGGAGCCTGTAACCTAGATCCCCAGCATGTGCAGTTCACAGTAGAGTTGAAGCTCCTATGAGAATCTAATGTCCCTATTGATCTGACAGGAGGTGGACTCAGGTGTTAATATCAGCAGTGGGGAGTGGCTATAAATACAGATTAAGCTTTGTTCCCTAACCTACCACTCACCTCCTGATATGTAGCTGGGTTCCTAACAGGGGACAAACTGGTACCAGTCTGTGGTCCGGGGGTTGGAGAGCCCTGGTCTAGAATATAATTACAATTCGTGTCTGCAAGATGTAATGTTTTCTATTGTGTATAACCAAATGTTAATTTTAATCCAAATAAAGCCTCAGGAAAGCATTTATCTAAAGTTTACCTTCAAGTAATGCTATTTACTATTTTTATTTATAAAACTCAATGTACTGTTTTAATTACTTTGCCATGTAAAACTTTTAATTTTAAGAAAATCCAAAGCCAAACCAATATCTACCAAAAAGTGTAAGGAAAGTTTTAGAATAGCCAATTTAAAGTTATACTTTCAAATAATATATGTCCAGTTTTCTACTTCTTTAAACAATAAAGTCATAATATCATCATATAGACAAACTCATTTTTATGTTTTCTATAGGCACAATAGTTAGAAGCACAGAATGCTGCCCCAAGGACCATGATAGAAGTGGTAGAGTGCCAGGAACAAGAACTTGTATTTTTACTGAAGATCACTAACCAGTCAACAGTGTNGGCCTCACTGTCCCTTACCAACTCCCGGAGTTATTTCAAACTCATGTCCATTGAGTTGGTGGCCATCTAACTGTCCTCTGTCGTCCTCTTTTTCACCCACCTTCAAATTTTCACAGCATCAGGGTGTTTTCAAATGAAACATTTCTTCACAACAGGTGGCCAAAGAATTGGAGTTTCAGCTCCAGCATCAGTCCTACCAATGATATTCAGAACTGATTTCCTTTAGGATGAACTGGGTTTATCTCCTTGCAATCCAAGGGACTCTCAAGAATCTTCTCCAACACCACAATTCAAAAGCATCAGTTCTTTGGTTCTCAGATTTCTTTATAGTCCAACTCTCACATTCATACATGACTACTGGAAAAACCATAGCTTTTACTAGATGGACCTTTGTTGGCAAAGTAATGTCTCTGCTTTTTAATATGCTGCCTGGGTTGGTCATAGATTTTCTTCCATGGAACAAGTGCCTTTTTATTTCATGGCTGCAGACACTATCTGAAGTGTTTTTGAAACCCCCAAAAATAAAATCAGTCACTGTTTCTACTGTTTCCCCCTCTATTTGCCATGAAGCATTGGGACCAGATGCCATGATCTTAGTTTTCTGAATGTTGAGCTTTAAGCCAACTTTTCACTCTCCTCTTTCATTTTCATCAAGAGGATCTTTAGTTCTTCTTCACTTCCTGCTGTAAGGGTGGGGTCATCTGCATATCTGAGGTTACTGATATTTGTCCCGGCAATCTTGATTCCACCTTGTGCTTCATCCATCCCATCATTTCACATGATGTACTCGGCATACAAGTTAAATAAGCAAGGTGACAATGTACAGCCTTGACATATTCCTTTCCCAATTTGGAACCAGTCTGTTGTTCAACGTCCAGTTCTAACTGTTGCTTCCTGACCTGCATACAGATTTCTCAGGAGGCAAGGCGGGTCTGGTATGATCTCTTTCAGAATTTTCCACAGCTTGTTGTGATCCACACAGACCATCCCCAAGAAAAAGAAATGCAAAAAAACAAAATGTCTCTCTGAGGAGGGCTTACAAATAGCTGTGAAAAAAACAGAAGCGAAAAGCAAAGGAGAAAAGGGAAGATATACCCATTTGAATGCAGAGTTCCAAAGAATAGCAAGGAGAGATAAGAAAGCCTTCCTTGGTGATCAGTGAAAAGAAATAGAGGAAAACAACAGAATGGGAAAGTCTAGAGATCTCTTCATGAAAGTTAGAGATACCAAGGAAACATTTCATGTGCAGATGGTCACAATAAAGGAATGGCTATTCAGTTAATTCCTCAAATGAGCCAAACAAAATACCTGATATTGAGAAACAACGTGTTTTTGAAAAAGTGTATTGAATCTTGTTGTCAGCTTCATTCATTGTAAAATGCACTATCTTAGCAATATATGTAGAGATGTGATTGGGCTTTTTTTTTTTTTAATATGGTGAGAAGAAACTGTTTTCCCATCTGTGCTGAATTCAAAATGTTTTATTGGTCTAAAACATGAACTGAGCAATGGAAAGAACAACAGAGAAAAATATTGGACTTATATTTTTTATTAATAAGTATAAGTTGTTTTTCTCATAAACTGCTTAAATTTACAGATTATTTCATTTCTCTTGGTTCTCAATATTTGCATCTTTTGTGAATACTTTTATATTTCTATTCTAATCTTCTCTGGTTATGACACACATATTCACCACTTTATTTGTTTTTGAGGAAATATATTTATTCAACTATTTCTTCATCTTTTCTTAAACTGTTATTAGTAATTTTCAACATCTACTAAGTGGACCACACTGTACCATATTCTGAACTGGGAAATCAATCACTAGGTCTTGCTCTGAAAGACTGCATTTGTGAGATAGAGCTTTTCTCTGACTTGACATATACTTATCTTTAGACACACTGTTGGGTTTAAATCCCCGGCCGCTTGGCTAACTTTAACTTATTACTCTAGCTTGATGTGTGGCCTTTAGCTCACTATAACTTTGAATTAATACTCTATGGACTCCTAACTTCTGAGGACTGTCTGGATTCAGAATGCCTTCTCTACTTGCTGCACTGTTTCACTCATTCCTGCCTTGGTTTATTTCATTATCTTGTTATATGTAACATCTTGAAGCAGAAGTAAATCTACTATTATGTTTGGTTTATGTGACTATTGGATTTGCATGAGACAAGAGTCATATAAATTTCCTGTTTGACAATATTTTTTGAATTATCATTAGAAAATAGAGTAATTTGGACATTTGGCTTATGTAGAGGTGAGATATACAGAAACATTTTGTCATGATTTAGAGAATAAAAGAAGAAGAAGAATGCTACCTAACTGGTTAACTTTGATTTTTGGGGAAGAACAATTTTCACTACACTTGAGATTATCTCATCATCAAGCTTATTTCATGTTTGAACTAAAGTGCCAGAGTCTAGAGGTTCTCAACTGGGGTGATTTTGGTAACTATGAGGTACTTTTTTTTGGTAATAACTGGGGAGTAAATGTCGGCACCTAGCAGGTAGAGTATGGAATGCTGTTAAATATCCTACAATGCACAGAGGAGTCCCCACAACACAGAATTTTCCAGCCCCAAATGCCAGTAGTGCTAAGGAAAAGAAAGTGGATTAAGATTGATTAATGGCTTGCATCTTAGTTCCAAAAGTAAAACCTGGAACAGATAGCTTTTTTCTAAGTCAATAGGACTTTATATAGAGAACACAAGGTATGTGTAAAACAAAACCCATGTTTAATATTGGATCTTGTCCTTGGAAAACCCATAAAGGGTGATAAAAAATAAAAAGGGAAAATATTACAATTTTTACTTTTCTTGTCAGATTGGATAATAAGCTGACATCAATGAAGAGGAATAGAGTTTTCTAGAAGTCTCTGTCTAGAGAGTCTGTCATTTTCTGTCAAGTCTCTGTCATTTCCTTATCTAGGGAGAACGCCACTTCCATTTCAGCAGTAACAAAACAGCTACTAGAAAATAATTTTTTTTTTTTTTTATTGATGCCAGTTGCCTTGGGAAGAGAGACATCAGGATTTTTGTTTTTTTTTTTCTATTTATGGGCCCACTGTGTGGTGCTTTCCTGGGGCAGGATGATACAGTCTGAGCTCAGAGCCACTGTGTGTTCAAGTCACAGTTCAGTCACTGTCTAGCTATGTGAACTTCTGGCAAGTGCCGTAAGAACTCGGTGCCTCAATTTCCTCATCTATAAAATGAGGCTAATGTTTTACCATTTTCTTAGGCTTTGTGAAATCAAATGTACTGAAACATAGACAGTATATATAAGAGTGCCTTGCACATAGAAAGCATTCAATAAAATTTACCTATTACTGTTTTTATCAATATTATTATCATCATCATCAATACTAGGAAGAAGCTGGTACCCAGGTCATTCTTTCCGAATACAGAGCTAAAATAAATGACATTCTTAAACTTTGACCATGGCATTAACTCCTGAATACTACTCTGTTACAATTAATCGACCAATCAACTTGTTACTTAAGGCATATAGGCTTCAGTTAATTCAAGAGAGAATAAGGTGACTAAACACTCTTGATACAGGTCATATTTGTTTGGAATCCTAAGCCTGAGTTGAGGGATGTCCGATACAGCTATGTGAATTACACTGTGCCTGTTAAGATTTCTCAGTTAAGAATCAGCTTTTATACATTTTTGTTTACCCTGAAGAAAGTATTGTTGTCTCATTTTGTAGAGTCACTGAAGCTGATTGAAGGAATCAGTGTTCAGAATCAAAGACCTACCAGTATTTGTTCTCTTGATTCCAAATCAAGGGCTCTTCCATTATCACACAATGGAAGCATTTTGCCACAACTCTATGAAGAACAACAATAAGCAGATTTTTGTTATTGAACTACAGATTTAGAACCGAAGTTATGCATAAAATGAATCTGGGTAGTTATGACCAAAAATTAACTCAAAAAACTTCAATTACAAGAAACTTTTTCAAATATGTTAAAATTTTATATTTTAAGCATCTGTAAAATACTTTGTCTCTACCAGAGATTGCATTATCTAGAAATCTTTATCATTGATAATTGAATCTTAATTTTACTCATGGTGGTAATGTACCCAAATTTAAAAATAAATTATTTTCAATTTCCTTAGGAACTTTGGTTGCTCAGTGAGCTATAAGTCAAAATTGTTACTTGGAAGTTGAACAGCTCTCTCTGAAGAGAGCTGACCCAACTGAGAAGAAAATACTTTCATCTCGCTCTGTTTCTGTCCTTCCTCCTCTTATCTAGAAGGCATATATGTGGCTGGAGTGGCAGCAGTTATATAGGATGACTAGGAAACCTTAAGTGTGGAAAGAAAACACTAAGGATTGTGGTCCAAAAAGAAAGGGAGATCTGAATTCAAGATTAGCATGGAGCTGCTATACCAGTTCTCAACAATTTCTCTTCAAACATGTTACACTACTGTTGCCAACTGGTGTGTGCCAGTCAGTCATGTCCAAGCCTTTGTGACCCCATGGACTATAGTCCACCAGGCTGCACTGTCCATGGCATTTTCAAGGCGAGAATATTGGAGCGGGTTACAAGTACCTAATCCAGGGGATCTTCCTGATTCAGAGATCGAACCTGTGTCTCTTGTGTCTCCTGCATTGGCAGGTGGCTATTTTACCAGTGACCACATGGGAAGCTCCCTGGTGTGATTATATAATTTAATCTTTAAAACAAATTTTGTAAATTATATTGTTATCTCCAAATTAAAGAAGAGAAGAGTATGACTTCGTAGAATGACTCGACACTCTGACAATAAAGGTCAGAGCTATATTTTAATCCTATTTATTCTCACATCAAACCTATTTTGTTGAAGATAAAGTGACTTTAATTCAGGACATTATAATGGAAGAGATTTGAGATGAGTAAATGTTAACAAGGTCAGCCAAAAGGGCAAGATTTTTTTTTTAATTGTGTACACTTTCCAGGTGGCACAGTGGTAAAGAGTTCACCTGCCAATGCAGGAGATGGAAGAGATTTGGGTTCAATCCCTAAGTCAGAAAGATACCCTGGAGGAGGAAATGACAACCTGCTCCAACATTCTTGCTGGAGAAATCCTATGAATGAAAGAGCCTTTTAGGCTACAGTACATGGAGTTACAGAGAGTCACACACAACTAAGCAATGGAGCACACACACTTAAAACATGCCTGCTGGAAGTGTCTGTTTAATAGATTTGATATCCATGTGTATTATAGTTTAAAACTGGAGACTTTCATAAATTCAACTTTTTCTTACTTAAGGATGAATTGTGAGAACTCTGTACACTCTGTGAAATAAAATGCAGTGCCAGCTAAATTGCTCCCACTATGTTCTTATGCAGAATGTACTACATTAGTAATGATAAGGCTTAGTTATTTAACTGGGTTGATACAAATGACTAAAGGGAACGATATATTTGTAATAGAGTCTGTCTCTAGGGAAGATAGCGATTCCAATAACCAGACATATGATTTTGCAAAAACAAAAATAGTCCCTGGCTTAAAAGGAAATTGATTTGCTTGTATGAATATACCTTGTTTTGTAGGACAGGGAGAGGACAATTTGTAGCATACACAAAATGTGTTTTTCTCTGGAACTGATCCTGTTAAGGTAGAGACAAAACTTTCAGTGAACATCACCTTCATCTTTTAGAAAGAGCTCTGGGATGGCTAAACTTGATTATATTTGTAAACCCAAGGCAGGGGTAGATGGCTAGCCTGGGTCTGGTCCTTCACCTCAAGTATTCCTCCTAAGTGAATATTAATAGGGTGAATTGGGAAATCACTATATTAAATACATGATTATAATTCATTTGGCTTAAAGATCTCTAGAAAATAAAAGTTGCCCCATCGTACTGACTCTTTGCAACCCCATGGACTATACAGTTCCTGGAATTCTCCAGGCCAGAATACTGGAATGGGTAGCCTATCCCTTCTCCAGAGAATCTTCCCAACCCAGGAATCAAACAGGTCTCCTGCATTGCAGGTGGATTCTTTACCAGCTGAGCTACCAGGGAATCCCAAAGACCTCTAGTGTTAACAAAAATGATTACAAGTGTGATAATATTGAAAACAGAGCTCATTTTCCCATTAGTTTTAATTCAAAGGGGCTTCCCTTGTGGGCTTATAGTTTTCTGTTTATCTTCATATGGTGGAAATGTGGAGGCAGGTAACTTATCTTTCACATTATAGCTGTCTGGAATAAAAAACATCTTATTTGTACCTGATTTTAAGTCTTAAGAGACTGAACCTTGAATTTGCCACCATGACTGAATGAGAATGTGGGGTATACAATAGATTTGATTGCTGTTTAATAATTTCTCTTTTATTATCCTCCATAATTAGGGCTTCCCTGGTAGCTCAGAGGTTTAAGCATCTGCCTGCAATAAGGGAGACCCAGGTTCGATCCAGGTTGGGAAGATCCCCTGGAGAAGGAAATGGCAACCCACTCCAGTATTCCTGCCTGGAGAATCCCATGGATGGATAAGCCTGGTGGACTACAGTCCACGGGGTCACAAAGAGTCGGACACGACTGAACGACTTAGCTTTCAGTATAATTATGTAAGGAAAATACTTTTTTTTTCCAGTGATGTTAGACTGGCATATAACTCTGGCCAATAGGATGTCACTGTTGAAATATGTTTGCAGAGTTGGGTATGAACTTCAGCTATTACCAAAAAAGAATATGTCCTAGAAGCCCATTGTCTTTGAAAGACTGAAAAACATATGGAACAACCTGAAACTTTTCCTACCACTAGGAATAAAGCTAACTGAGTGCAACCTAGGTATCCAAATATTACCCGATTAACTGAGGTAAGAGCAAAAAAAAAAAAAGGTAATTGGTCCCTGTCCCTGGGGATGGCCTAAATTATAACGTTCTCCAGCTTACCACACTGGTGCAGTGTGTGGATGACATCATATTTATTAGATCTCATGAACTGAGATATATGTTTATCAGAGGATGGGAAATAATTATTCAGATATTCAGGAAACCAACTACATTGATTCATTTGTTAAGAATCTAATGATCTGGAACCCAAGATATTCATTCTAAAGTGAAGGACAAATTATTACACTTGGTAACCTCTACCACTAAGAAAAAGGCAGAATTTTTTGCCAAAGAAGACAAGGAAAATAATAAAATTTTACAGTTACCAAGGTGGCTGACTAGAGAATAATTCTGCTAGAAAAATTTGGAAAGAGGTACATAATACATATTTCAGAAATATCCTATCTGAGATATGAGAGAGCTGGGGTAATTATACACCAATTATACAGGTTCATTGGTTGAGAAACGTTCCTGCAGAAATGTTGGCATGTTGCACTTGTTACATGTACTCTTAGGGGGACAGTATGGCTTTCCCTAATAAACGGAGAAACTCAGGCATAGAGATGTGAGTGAGTACCAACAAAGACGTGACAGATGTGGGTGTACACTGACTGTCATATTTCCATACCAAATGTCAATTAAAGCCCATTTTGTAGCCACCTTGGGAACTGATTTACTTAGCTTGATTCGGAGGATGATTCCAAAATAAGTATTAAATAGTATTTCCCTTCTCTTTGGTACTATGAAAAGCATAATACTTTTTACTGTTTATGTTCAGCTCTTAGAGAATAATCTATATGGATATAGCCACATTGGTTGTGTATAGAGAAAAACACTGTGTGTAACATCTTCATATAATGCTCAAAGCTCTATTTATATAAATTATACGATTAGTTTTATTGTTTATATTAATTAGATGTGTCTTTGAAATATGGTAAATTCAGTTTATCTGTATTAGCACAGAAACTTTATGAAACTAAAGGCAAAAGTAAAAACCAATATGGTATAAAAGATACTACCTTGGAAAAATAGTTGATAAAAATCATCCCTTGAAAAATGTATACTTTGATGCAGTCCAAGGCCTTTCTTTAGTGCATACAGACACACAGCAGCAAATGGAAGATGTGAGTATATTTTGCACCCTGCCTATATTGGACCCTAAAGCACAATTTCACATAATGGCTTCCTGAGTTATATCTCTGGACACTCACAACTAGACACTGTACTACTTATATTTCACATCTTTCCCAGGGCATGTTATGGAAAGATATTTGAGTCAAATGATCCTTAGAATTCATAGTCCATTTAACTTTCACTGGTTAGTGTGTATCACTTACTTCAGTAAAAGTAGTAACTGGATTAATTAATATTGTTTAACCATGTTGAAAATATCCTACTGTGCTATGTGTTTATCACAATAACGAAATACTTTTTTTCCCTTTAAGTATAAAGGTAAAAGAAATGAACTGAGATGGAGGGGGAAAATCAAATAAAACAAAGAAACAGAAAAACATGATAGGTAGTTTTTTGGTGGTCTAAAAACAATTAATGAAATTGAAAATTTCTATTTAACTACATGAAGGAAGAGTATTAGTAAGGATTTTCCATTTATTCCTACTGGTACAGGAAACCTGACCAGTAGCTATGCCATCCATAATGTCAGCTGGTGATATGATTTCTAGAGAGAAATCATTTTACTTAGAAGACATTGTAGGTTTTATCGGTTTGGGCACACATACCAATTTTATAGAAGTAAAAATTGCTATACATAACAACTAATTCTGAGGAATAATTTTCCACAAAATGTTCTATCTGTAGCTTCTACCTTACATGGCACAACATTTCTTACTCCTTCCCAGTTTTTTCTAATGTCCAAAGTTATAACATTACACATCCCATTGCACAGCACTAGTAAATGTTTAGAAAGAGAAATTAACAGTAAATTTACAATATTTTTCATCGGTGATCTCATCTAAAGATATTTTCCTCTTTGGATGTTTACTTGACATTATAAATAACACATATCAAATAGGAATTGAAAATCTTCCAGCTGGATTAGAAAAATTCTCATCTATTAAACTAGAAATTTAACTCACATCTAATATTTAACCTCTTACTTGTAGCAATACTTGTTAAAGTTAAGACGGATAAATTAGAGATGATTGAATAGAGCATGTAATAATGAATGATAAAGATGTCTGATTATCTTAGTGGATTAATAATCATACCATTAAATATTCAAACCGTTTTAAAAAGATACGTAATTTATTGAGTTGTCATTCAAAATGAAATGCTTAGAGAAAACCAGCTGGACTACACAGTTTAAAAACACCTTCACAATGAATGTTATGAATGTTTGTGAAAGACACACTTGACGGCATTCAGGACAGGCAATACAATTAATTTTCGTTTTGTATAGAAACTACCTACTTGGTAAGATCTCCCTCTCTCTCTGTCACTCCCCATCCCTGTCTCTATCACCAGCCAGTCTCCTTTTTCTAATGGGGATAAATTTGGAAACAGCCATATCATGGTCAACTTGAATATATTGTTTGGGGGAATATTAAACAGCATGATTTTACAGATTTTAGGAACATATATTTTCTGGATGAAGCATACTTAAGTTTCAGAGGGAATTTCAAGATCGTTAGCTGATCTATAGAGAGGAAGGTTATTTTAGGACATATGATATATTTTTACTTGATGATGCTCTGTGTTTGAATTGAAGCCCTCATATACAGAAGTGCTGTGCTTAGTCACTCAGTCATGCCCAACTCTTTGCGACCCTATGGTCTGTAGCCCACCAGGTTCCTCTGTCCATGGGGATTCTCCAGGCAGGAATACTGGACTGGGTTGCCACATCCTCCTCTAGGGGATCTTCCCAACCCAGGGATCAAGCCCAGGTCTCCTGCATTGCAAGCAGATTCTTACCATCTGAGCCACCAGAGAAGACCAAGAATACTGAGTGTGTAGCCGATCCCTTCTCTAGGGTAATTTCCCAACCCAGGATTTGAACCAGAGTCTTCCGCATTGCAGGTGGATTCTCTACCAGCTGAGCTACCAGAGAGGCCCACATACAGAGAGTGTGCATATTAACTTCTGAGGGGAAGTTATCTCACCTTTTGTTTCTACTTATTATTTAGATAAGGCAGCAGAAAAAGTCCAAACATCCTTACTTACTCCACACAGTGCCTATGATAATCTTTGGATGCAATAAGACAACCATGATTATTACACAGAACCAGAAAATTAAATTAATTGGCAAATATAGATCTAGGCATATACGAATGCAGACATTTATCATATTCAGCATCCATAAAAGACAAAAAATGATGAATTAGATTTCATTAAAATTCAAAATTTTCCACTTCAAAAGATAATAAGAAATATATACTCAGAGAAAATACTTATCAGATAAAAGATTTTTGTTTAGAATTTATAAAAAAAAAAAACAACTCTTAGAACTTAAGAATAAGAAACAAAGGATTCAATCAAAAATGGGCAAAAGATATGAAAACATATTTAACCAAAGAAGAGATACAAATGCCTAATAAGCATGAAAAAAGATGTTAAAAATTATTAGACATTAAAGAAATACAAATTTAGTACAAAACAAGATGCCATTTCATACTCTCTATAATTGCTGTTATAAATAAGAGAAATGATAACAAATGTCAGCAAGTGTGGGGAGAAGGGACTGTCATATATTACTCAGCTACTTTGAAAGACCATTTGGCATTTTCATATCAAGAAATGAAACACTATTCAGCAACAAAAATGAGCTAACTACTGACACGTGCTTGTATTATGGATGAAAATAAAAAATATTGTGTTAGTTTTCTACTGATGCATTAACCAATTACTGCAAATTTAGAGTCTTAAACAATAGAACTTGATCTTATAATGCTGCAAGTTAGAAGTTTGACATGGGTCTCATGGGTTAAAATCAAGATGTCAACAAGATGCCAAGAGAGGCTCTTGTGGAATATATATCTCCATACCTTTTCCACCTTCTAAAGGTTGCCTGCATTCCTTGATTCACAGCCCCTCTCTCCATCTTTAGTCACCCACTTTGCACCTATTAGACCATTCTTAACTAGCTACACCTTTTTCTCTGATCAGACAGGCAAGGTTTTTCTACTTTTAAGGGTTCCAATTCATAGATGGGGTCAAGAATAATTCAGGGTAATCTCATCTCAAGGTCTACACCCCTGACCCCACTTGCATAGTCTTTTGAAATGTAAGGTAAAATTCACATGGGATGAGGGTGTGGACATCTGTGGGGACATTTTGTGCCTAATAAAAGTTCTATTAATTGAAAGCAGCCAGACACAGGAGACCATGTATTTTATGATTCCATTTATACAAAATGTCTATAAAAGACAAATGTACAAAGACAGAAAGTAGATTAGTGTTTGCTTGGTGCTACAGATGAGAATGAAACTTTACTGTAAATGATTATAGATCTTATTGGTGGAAAGAAAATGTTCTAAAACTTATTTATTGTGATGATTGTACCACTCAGTAAAGCCACTAAAAATAATTGAATCTTACATTTGAAATGGCTATATGGTATGTAAAATATATCTCAATAAATTAAAAAAAAAAGAACAGGACTTTCATAGGGCTGCATAGGTGTTTAAGTGGAATTGACCAAAATCACATTTTATAAATCTATTTCTTTCATTAAAGAGATGTAAACTTCACATTGGTGGCACTAGTGGTAAAGAACCCACCTGCTAATGCAGGAGACATAGAGATACAGGTTCAATCTTAGGGTCAGGAAGATCCCCTGGTGTAGTAAATGACAACCTGCTCCAGTATCTTGCCTGGAAAATTCCATGGGTGGAGGAGCTTGGTGGGCTCCTCTGAGGCCACAAAGAGTTGGACAGGACTGAGCGATTAAGCACACAAACTTCACACTGATGGTTAAAAATCTGCCAATTGATTTCCACAGTCAGATTTCCAGCTCTTTTGTTTGCCTGTTTGTTTTTTCTAATAAAGTGCCACAATTCCAACAAATTGATATTTTGTAGAAAATTGGGACATATGAGATAAATTTAAAACTAATAATGTTGTAGTGACATTTATCCTAATATTTTCTGGAAGGTATATTGGTAGATGTTATATTATTCAATTGTTTGTTTTTCAGTCTTCCTAGACATCTTTCAGGCTTCCCTTGTGGCTCAGATGGTAAAGAGTCTGCCTGCAAGGCAGAAGACCTGAGTTTGATCCCTGGGTCGGGAAGATCTTCTAGAGGAGGGCGTGGCAATCCACTCCAGTATGCAAGCCTGGAGAATCCCATGGACAGAGAACCCTGGTGGGTTACAGTCTATAGGGTCCCACAGAGTCGGACATGACTGCGTGGCTAATACACACAGGCACTTTTTCATCTAAATAGAGGCTTCAGTAATATTAGTATGAAATTTATTTTTGTGTACAGTTTTTAAGTGGAAATTTCATAGAACTTTGCCCGACAAAATTGATATAACATTTAAAAAAATTTTCAGACATGTTTGTAATTTAGGTTTCAGAACTGAGTCTGATGAGGTGACAATTATTTAGGAGCTTCTTACATCAGTATAAAGAAAACTCTCCAGAAAACATTAAAAATAAATTGCTGTTTTAGAAATAGAATAAATAAGTAACATCACTGTTAAGAACAAACACATATATGTATATATTCCTACATATAGTTTCAGATCATAGTGATTTTGGCAACAATGTATATTTTAAAATTCTGACATCTGATTTTAAGATATGAAGAAACATTGAAAAACTATCAGATGATATTTATACTTTCCGGTCATGATTTATTTTTGTAATCTCTCTTCTCTTTGGGTAATACTGTGAATTATATAGCAATATCATTTTACAAAATATTGCCATGAGCATGAATTACTTTTAAAATAAAAATAAATAAAATCCAGAAATAAGATATGTAGAATTAGTATAAAAGAATGCCAAGAAAAGAATGTTGAGAAATTTTAACTCTTGTAGATAAGAGGAGGAAGAGTAGTGATCAGGAAAAAACAAAAAAAAAACAAGTGTTCTGAGAGAAATAAATAAATTTAGAATAAATAAATAGATTTAGAAATAAATACACAAAAACTGTATCCAGTAGTAAAAAATATATATAGAAATTGATAGTGTTTGTTTAGTTTTCTTTTTAGTGTCCAATCTTTAATTTTATTAAAATACAGGGTTAACAAGTTTTGAGTTTTCTATCTAGGAAAAGACTGGTCAACTTTGACTGCTTCATAGAAAAAATAGCATTCAAAATAAAAAACAAATATAAATCCATATTTGTCTTTATAACTTAAAGGAAAAAAATGTTTTAAAAACTACCAAAACTCCAACCATATTTGAGACCATTATAAATTTCCAACAGGAGATTACCACACATATTACATATTCAAATTCTAACAGCAAAACATAACCATATAATTTGGCTACATCTATTTATTTCAGAAAATTTTTTTTAAAGTAACAAAATTATGACTATAAAACTTTGGTAGTTTTTTTTTTCCAAAAAAAACCCCACCTTAAATGTTTAATAAAGAAAACAAACAATCCTTACATTTTTATAAATAGCTCTCGAGACATATATTACCCATCTGCTGCTAGCTTTATTTACCTTCAAGAATTTCCTGGGATCCTTCACCACGAAGGATTAGCTTGAAGGATTAGCTTAAAGGATTCTTCCAACATTTTACTCACATAAATATGATTAAACACCTATAGAAGGGAATGTGAACAGATGCATCCTTAATCTACCCTTTTCCAAGTAAGTTTTTGTTGATAGGATTTTGCTTTTAAAATATTTGCTTGGTGCTCGGAGATAAGATAGCTCAGAGCCATCATTTAGCAAAAATTAAGATCCTGAGAAATGTAGGCATCTAGTCCTGCATAGAGTATACNTCTGTGTCTTCTTGGCTTCCCTGAATGTTTACAATAGCTATGATATGGAAGCAACTTAGATGTTCCCCAGCAGATAAATGGATAAGGAATTTGTTGTACATACATAATGGAATATGATACAGTTATAAAAAGGAACACATTTGAGTCAGTTCTAATGAGTCGGATGAATCTCAAGCCTATTATAGAGTGAAGTAAGTCTGAAAGAGAAAGACAAATACTGTATATTAACACAGTTATGTGGAATTTAAAATAATTTTTAAGACTGAAAATAAATAAGACATTCTTAGTTTATGGTCCATAGACAAAGAGTTCATGGGCAGGATTCAGTCTATGGGCTACAGATTAGTAATCCCTGACATAGATTATATTTTTTTAAAATATATGAAATGAAGTTAAGTGAAAGTCGCCCAGTTGTATCTGGCTCTTTGCAACCCCCATGGACTATAGAGTCCATGGAATTCTCTAGGCCAGAATATTGGAGTGGGTAACCTTTCCCTTCTTCAGGGGATCTTCCCAACCCAGGGATTGAACCCATGTCTCCCACATTGCAGGCAGATTCTTTACCAGCTGAGCCACAAGGGAAGCCCCCCTCANCAGTTGTATCTGGCTCTTTGCAACCCCCATGGACTATAGAGTCCATGGAATTCTCTAGGCCAGAATATTGGAGTGGGTAACCTTTCCCTTCTTCAGGGGATCTTCCCAACCCAGGGATTGAACCCATGTCTCCCACATTGCAGGCAGATTCTTTACCAGCTGAGCCACAAGGGAAGCCCCCCTCAAATAATATATATATATATATATATATATATATAGAGAGAGAGAGAGAGAGAGAGAGATTGTATATATTATTTTCACTTCTGAATCTAAATCTAAAATTGTATGTCTACATGCAATTGTACTTTAATCAGATTTAATGCAAAAGGCCTAGTCTCCTTGTTCTAGAAATTAATCTGGTTATCAGCTTGATATTCAAAAACTCGAGAAGATCTTGCATAAATTAAAGTAATTCAAATCTATTTAGGATCATTAACTAGAGCTTGAGTATGCGAATGGCAATGGAAATATTTGAGAATAAATTATGATTTGTTCTTATGTTCTTGTTATTAATTTCATTAAAATATTGCTTAAAATCTTATATCAAAATTAAATGGCACTAATTTGAGCAAAAAATTAACATTATACATGTTAGATCTCTTTCCAGGGGATAAAAAAAAAATTCTCCTTGAATTATAAACAAATCTTCCAGCATTTTCTTTTCAATGGACACAGCATCAATGAATACACCCTACCAAGCTTATGAAAACTAATACAGTATACTTAATGATTTCTTGTTATTTTTCTTTAGTTCTATAACTCCTATCATTTGTAATAGTTTTTTGTCATTTTCCACAAACTTTATGAAATAGCAATGGCAAATGAAATCAAATATTCAAATAAATCTTCTTAACCTAACCCTGGGATACCTGTAGTAACAGGAAAGTTTGGCCTTGGAGTACAAAAATGAAACAGAACAAAGGCTAATGGACTTTTGAGAAGAGAACATACTCATTATAGCAAACTTCCACTTCCAACAACATAAGAGAGGAATCGACATGTGGACTTCAATTGATGGTTAATAACAAAATTAGATTCATTATATTCTTTGCAGCTGAAGATGCAGAAGCTCTATACAGACAGCAAAAACAAGATCTGGAGTTGAATGTTGCTCAGATCATCAACTCCTTAAGCAAAATCTAAGACTTAAATTGAAGACAGTAGGGAAAACCACTAAGCCATTGAAATATGACCTTAATCAAATCCCTTATGATTATACAGTGGAGGTGACAAGTAGAATTAAGGGATTAGGTCTGGAAGACAGACTGCCTAAAGAATTATGGACAGAGGTTCTTAACACTGCATAGGAGGCAGTGACCAAAACCATCCCCAAGAAAAAGAAATGCAATAAGGCAAAATGGTTGTCTGAGAACATCTTACAAATAGCTAAGAAGAGAGGTGAAAGGCAAAGGAGAAAGGGAAAGGATATACACAACTGAATGCAGAATTCCAGAGAATACCAAAGAGAGATAAGAAAACCTTCGTAAGTGAACAATGCAAAGAAATAAAGGAAAACAAATGGAAAAGACTAGAAATCTCTTCAAGAAAACTGGAGATACCAAGGGAACATTTCATTCAAAGATGGGCACAGTAAAGTACAGAAATGACGAGGACCTAGTGGCCACATGACTGGAAAAGGTCAGTTTTCATTCCAATCCCAAAGAATGTTCAAAGTACACTACAATTGCACTCATTTAACATGCTTTCAAAGTTATGCTCAAAAACCTTCAAGCTGGGCTTTATCAGTACATGAACCAAGAAATTCCAGATTGAAAAGCTGGATTTAGAAAAGGCAGAGAAACCAGAGTTCAAGTTGCCAATGTCCATTGGATCACAGAAAAAGCATGGGAAATCCAGAAATAAACATGTACTTCTGCCTCACTGACTATAATAAAGGTTTTGACAAGTGTGAAAAGGGAAAGTGAGACACTCAGTTGTGTTCAACTCTGAGACCCCATGGACTGTATGTAGCCTTCGGGGTTTCTCTGTCATCGAATTATCCAGGCAAGAATATTGGAGTGGGTAGCTATTCCCTTCTCCAGGGGATCTTCTCAACCCAGGGATGGAACCCAGGTCTCCCACATTGCAGGTGGATTATTTACCATCTGGACAGTGTGGATCACAACAAACTGTGGAAAAACTTAAAGAGATGGGAATACCAGGCCACCTTACCTGTCTCCTGAGAAGTCTGCATACAAGACAAGAAAAAACAACTAGAAAAATAGAAACATAGAAAAATGGACTGGTTCAAAATTGGAAAAGGAATGCAAAAAGGCTATATATTGTCATCCTGCTTATTTAACTTACATGCACAGAATATCATGTGAAATGCCAGGCTGGATAAAGCACAACCTGGTAGCAAGACAACAGGAGAAATATAAGCAATCACAGATATGCAGATGATACCATTTTAATGGCAGAAAGTGAAGAGGAACTAAAGAGCTTCTTGATGAGTGTGAAAGAGGAGAGTGAAAAAAAAAAAACTGGTTAAAAACTCAGCATTAGAAAAACAAAGATCATGTCATTTGGTTCCATCTGTTCATGGCAAATAGTAAAAGAAAAAGTGGAAACAGTGACAGATTTCATTTTCTTGGGCTCCAAAATCACTGTGGATGGTTATTTCAGGAAGAAATTTAAAAGATGTTTGCTTCTTGGAAGAAAAGCTGACAAACCTAGACAGCTTATTAAAAAGCAGAGATATCACTTTGCTGACAAAGGTCTGTATAGTCCAAGCTATGGTTTTTCCAGTAGTCATGTACAGATTTGAAATTTGGACAAAAATGAAGGTTGAACACTGAAGAATTGATGGTTTTAAACTGTGCTGGAGAAGACTGTTGAGAGTCCCTTGGGCAGCAAAGAAATCAAACCAGTGAATCCTAAAGAAAATCAACCCTGAATATTCACTGGATGGACTGATGATGAAGCTGAAACTTCAGTATTTTGGCTACCTTATGCAAAGAGCAGACTCATTAGACCCTGATGCTGGGAAAGACTGAGGGAAAGAAGAGAAGGGGGCAACAGAAGATGAGATTGTTAGATGTCATCACCAACTCAATGAACATAAGTTTGAGCACACTTTGGGGGATAGTGAAAGACAAGGAAGTCTAGTGCTTTGCAGTTTGTGGGAATCCCAAAGTGTTAGACATGATTTAGAGATTGAACAATAACAAAGTAACCCTGAAATATATTTTTGGACCTTAATTAATATATAATTCTGTGGCCCAGATGGTAAAGCGTCTGCCTGCAATATGGCAGACCCAGGTTCGATCCCTGGGTCAGGAAGATCTCCTGGAGAAGGAAATGGCAAACCACTCCAATATTCTTGCCTGGAAAATCCCATGGATGCAGGAGCCTGGTGGGCTACAGTCCATAGTGGCGTAAAGAGTCGGACATGACTGACTAACACTTTCACTTTCTGTTAGATAATATATGGAATTCAGATTAAAATACAAAAGTGGTGCTGTAGTTGCCAATGAGTAGTAAACTGATATGAAAGTTGTACATGTATTCTTTATAAATTTGGGGGGCTACCAATCATTGAAAATTAGGATAATTGAATTTAAATACACATTTAAGTTAAACATAACAAGGAACATTTTAAAAAAGTAATTATTCCATGATATCTAAGTCAGCTGTGGAAAAACTGATTTTTTTCTTAAATGACTTACCCAGTCTCCCAGTTTTTGGCAATAGTTCAGTCACCAGAGTTACCTGTGCCTCGTTTAACCTCTCTTCATTGCCCTTTTCAGTATATTCCAGAACATCATCATTGATCTCTTTTGCTGAACTGGTGGCTCTCTCATCTTGCCCTGTTATGCTTTGCAATGGCTCACTGATTACCTTTGTAAATATCTCAGCATCAAACTTTTAGCATCACAGTTGGCAGGACCTGAGGTTTATGTGTTATGTACTAACACTGTTTGATCATTTTATCTTTTTTCTTCAGCTTGTGTCCTGCCTTCTAAATTGAGTCATTTCTTCCTGTTTCTTCAGTTTTTCTACTTGTTTCTTTCCCTCCTTTTCTTACATTAACTTTCTTTCATTCTTCTCCTTCTCCTCCACTGTATGTGATGCATGTCCCTCTCTTCCCTTATTTATTTCTATTCATAATTGTGCTTTTACTCTAGTCCTATTGGTAAACTAGTTTATTTACCACCAAGAAACCTTGACATTTTAATGAAAAGGTGGCCATGTTTCCTGAGACAATGATTAGAAGAATCACTCTCTGGGAAAAACACTCTTTTTCTTAAGTATTTAAAACAAACATCATGGCTCAGCAAAAAAGCAACAGTTATGAAAATTTATTTTTATTTTTTTTAATCACATGCATGCTATTTTAAGTCACTTCAGTCATGTCCAACTCTGTGCGACCCTATGGGCAGCAGCCCACCCGGCTCCTCTGTCCATGAGATTCTCTAGACAAGAATACTGGAGTGGGTTGCCATTTCCTTCTCCTTTTAATCACAAATGATTAGTAAAAACTTGGAGAAAAACACATATAGTATTGGATGATTTCTAATCTTTTATGCTTCACCACATATTGGGTGTACTAAGAGAGTTGTAATATATTTACAAAAGCATTTAAGTGAAAATAATTCAGTATTTATTCCATATTGAAATTTCAATCCTACATTTGAACTTGCACCAGGATCAATTTTATCAGAGATATTTGTCCATTTAAGTGTTCCTCAAGGTTTTCCTTATTGTGGCATTGTAATAAGTGTCTTAGGGTAATAAATGTAATACCCTTTTTTTAAATGTCTACTCCCTCATCCTTACTAAATTATTTTGATTTGTGTCACTCAGTCATGTCCTCCAACTCTCTGTGACTGTAGCACTCCAGGCTCCTCTGTCCATGGAATTCTCCAGGCAATAATATTGGAGTGGGTTGCCATTCACGTCTCCAGGGGACTTTCCTGACCCAGGGATTGAAGTTGATTCTCCCAGATTGCACACAGATTCTTTACCATCTGAGCCACCAGGGAAGACCTATAAGAGAATTAGTATCAAATATTTAATTATAAACTGAATGTTCAGTTTTATTCTTCCATATACCACTGAAAGGAATGTAGTGGGTGTCTGTCATTTTCTTGACAATCAAGAACAACCTGCCACTTCTCCAAGCCTTGCTCTGGTGGCAGCAACATAGCTTTGCTATGGAAAAATCTGTTAACAATTGCATGAAAATGTGTTCAATCAAGATATATTGTTTCCTCCTCATTCAGTATCATTTTTTATTTTAAGTTGGGAAACCTAAGTTCTCTCTGACAGAAATGGAATCTTGTAGGATGTGACACAAAAAACAAAAGTGATTTTCTCCTTGATACATATGTTCATCAGGATCTCCATCTTGAGCCCTGTGACTATCCTCAGGCAAGTCCTTCAGAGACTTGGTCTTAAGCTTTGCCTATGCATCTATGAGCCATCTCTCATGTAATTATATATATTAGTCAATATATGGTTTCTATGAAATTTCATTGTCTTTGGTTTGGTTTCAGGTGATTTTGGTCATAGAAGTTTTCTGTTCAATCTCTCTATTTCTACAGCCTAATGAGATAAGATAGGTAAGAATCTTTATCCTACAGGAGGAAAGTGAATCCTCCCTGAGCATGTCTTTCTCCAGGCTNTGTAATTATATATATTAGTCAATATATGGTTTCTATGAAATTTCATTGTCTTTGGTTTGGTTTCAGGTGATTTTGGTCATAGAAGTTTTCTGTTCAATCTCTCTATTTCTAC
Organism: Neotragus moschatus; assembly: GCA_006410615.1. NCBI lineage: Eukaryota > Metazoa > Chordata > Mammalia > Artiodactyla > Bovidae > Neotragus > Neotragus moschatus. Next base: position 2,808,792 of record SJYA01001145.1, read on the forward strand.
AGCCTAATGAGATAAGATAGGTAAGAATCTTTATCCTACAGGAGGAAAGTGAATCCTCCCTGAGCATGTCTTTCTCCAGGCTTTTAAACTAAATAGAAGTAGGCTTTAACAGAAGGAGAAGAAGGAATGTACAAGGTTGGTTCTATGTATCTACTAGCTTAAATCTTAAAATCAGAAAACAAAAATGTTTCTTACACCCACACTTCCTTAGTGCATGATTAAGAAATGCTCAGAACTCCAAAGAATCACTGGCAATCCATTGACACCATCATTTTAGTTGAAATCTTCTATTTTAAGGCTAAAGAATCCTCTGTGCTGTGTTTATTCATCATAAACCTAACAATCTACATCAATTTTATAGGTGGCTGAAAATTACTTGTTCAGTTCAGTTCAGTTCAGTTACTCAGTCGGGTACGACTCTCTGCAACCCCATGAACTGCAGCACGNACCTCCAGAAGGGCTTATGCTGTTCCCGTCTGCTGCACCCAGAGCTCCTGCCCCTGTGGCAGGCCACTGCTGACTCATACCTCCACCGAAGATACTCAAACACAGTTCTGTCTCAGTCTCTGTGGGGTCTCTGGGTCCTGGTGCACACAAGGTTTGTTTAAGCCCTCTAATCATCTCTGACAGGTATGGGGTTTAATTCTAAACATAATTTTGCCCCTCCTACCATCTTGCTGGGGCTTTTCCTTTGCCCTTGGACATGAGGTATCTCTTCAAATTCACTCCAGCACCACACAGCTGCTGCTCCTTGGAAGAAAAGTTATGACCAAACTAGACAGCATATTAAAAAGCAGAGACATTACTTTGCCAAGAAAAGTCATTCTAGTCAAAGCTATGGTTTTTCTGGTAGTCATGTATCAATGTGAGAGTTGGACTCTAAAGAAATGTTCATTGCAGCACTGTTTATAATAGCCAGGACATGGAAGCAACCTAGATGTCCATCAGCAAATGAATGGATAAGAAAGCTGTGGTACATATACACAATGGAGTATTGCTGCTGCCGCCAAGTCACGTCACTCGTGTCCGACTCTGTGCGACCCCAAAGACGTTAGCCCACCAGGCTCCCCCGTCCCTGGGATTCTCCAGGCAAGAATACTGGAGTGGGTTGCCATTTCCTTCTCCAGTGCATGAAAGTGAGAAGTGAAAATGAAGTTGCTCAGTTGTGTCTAATTCTTAGTGACCCTATGGACTACAGCCTACCAGTCCATGGGATTTTCCAGGCAAAACTACTTGAGTGGGGTGCCATGGCCTTCTCCGANCCCGTCCCTGGGATTCTCCAGGCAAGAATACTGGAGTGGGTTGCCATTTCCTTCTCCAGTGCATGAAAGTGAGAAGTGAAAATGAAGTTGCTCAGTTGTGTCTAATTCTTAGTGACCCTATGGACTACAGCCTACCAGTCCATGGGATTTTCCAGGCAAAACTACTTGAGTGGGGTGCCATGGCCTTCTCCGAGGATCTTCCCTACCTGGGATCAAACCTGGGTTTCCTTCACTGCAGGCTAATCCTTTACCATCTGAGCTACTTGGGAAGCCCCACCATATCTGATGTCTA
>SJYA01001146.1:7213-91104 GCA_006410615.1 Neotragus moschatus
GCTCTGTTATTCCCATCTCTTTCAGAATTTTCCAGTTTATTGTGATCCACACAGTCAAAGGCTTTTCTCTGATCTCAGACACGGAGTTTTTCCCACAGCTCACGGCCTTTGTGCTGGTTATTCCTTCCACCTGGAAAAACTCACCCCACAAATCTTCATAATACTGGCTCCTTCTCTTCCACAGGTCTCAGCTCAAATGCCTCCACCTAGATAATCTCTTCCAATTGTCCAAATCTAAAGTTGTCATCCAACTACCATCATATGATGTTTCATTTTCTTCATTGTATTTATTAATAGCTAATGTTTTCTTCATACTTATTTGTCCTTTTTATTGTTCACCTCCTTTCTTTAGATAGTAAGATCCACCTAGGTATGGGCCTTATCTGCTTTGTCCAGCATTGAACACCCAGCACTCAAAACAATGCCTTCCCACATACAGGGTGTTGAATGAATGATTTCTAAGGTTCCCTTCCAGTGTAATGTTCCAGATCATATTATAATCTACTGCTATTCATCTCACATTGCTAGTCCAAGTAGTAAAAGGAGACAAGTGTGCTGATGTGTTACCTGAAGGTTAACATGATGGCAGTTTCCCTGCAGCTGTACCTCAGACAAGAGGTTCTGATACAAGCACTGTGCTTTGGAAGTCTACCTGACTGGCTGCTAGAGAGTTCTAGCTGGCCACCTCCTTCCTCCCTCTTAGGCTTTAGATCACTTCCTTGTTCAAACCAGCAGGGATGTCGCCCTACGTGAGTCAACTGTGTGAGCACCTCTCAGTCCCTCCCCACTGCTCTTCTTTCTTCACTGCCAGGCTCTTGCCCCATCCAGTAGGCACCTACCCCCCAAGAATTCTATTCTAATTTAACTAACCTACCTTCCCCTGCTTGAAACAGAGCTGAGAGAAATTCTTCCTGCAAAAGCCAAGGGTGACATTGCATCAGGCTCAGAAAACAATCGCAGCATTTAAAAAGTAAAGATGTTGAAAATGAAGAGACACGGAGGTCATAGCTAGGTCTAGTTTATGACCTTATGAATGGGAAAAATGGGAGCAGTACAAGTGAAATGAAAAGGATATGGACTCACATGTACAGACCCTCAAAGGAGATGTGCTAGCATCCCGCATTCCTTAGTTCCTTATTTCCTGTCTGCTGCCAGAGGTAGAATCTATCTTAGATTTTTTCTCATGGGGAAATTTAGGAAATATTCAACTGTAGTACACTCTTGGTACTAGAATACAGGCAGAGGATGAGAAAGCAAAATGAATATAAGAATGTCAAAACAATTGTTGTTATATTCATGAGAAACTCATTTCTATATATGAAGTGTTGTTTGCTCATCTGATTTAACAATCAGACTAGTGAAAATTATAATGAATGCATTTCATGAACTGAACTGGTTATCAATGAAATATATCTTTGATAAAATATCTAGTATGAAGAAAATTTCCATACATTTTCATTATCTATTCAAAGGATTGCACTTTAACAGAAGTACCCTAGTAATTGACATGGCAACTCCCAAAAGATAAAACATGACCACTTTGTTCACTGAAAACTGATTCTATTTAGAACAGGATTGGAAAGAACACATTACAAGTCAGAGAAGCCTAGTTACTGTCTTTTTTTCTTTTTAAAGTAATGTCCTGCTTTTGCACTAATACTAGATTCTGCAAAAAAGAAAAAATATAGGAGAAAAAAATTCCCAGTTAGTAGGGAGCTGCTTATAACTGAGGGAATGGAGAAAATAGCAATGACTTAGATAACTTGAGGGCACAACATAATTTTATGTGAATCATCTTCTAAGTTAGATAACTCTGATAAAACAGTACATCTAGGTCGTGAGTGTCCCTAAGGCTCAGGATGCACAGCACTGGTATCGCTTTAATCTTCAGATCCCCCTAGCATCAGGCATCAGCCTCTACACATAGTAGGAATTCAGTCAATGCTGCTTCAAGAGAATACAGATCAGTACCTGTGCCTCTTCATTAGCAGACTTGCCGCTATGTCTCCCTCATACCTACAGTCGAGATACACATTGAAGACTTTAAACCACTGGAATCAGTGGCGAATCTCATATTTTACTCTTCCAGCAAAGGTTTTTTTGAAGAGGTACGGTATACAGGACATAAATTCAAGGAATTATTGAAATACAACGACAAAAACATTATGTTCTTTTATTACAGGCTTTGCTTCAAATCTTGAAGAAATAAAAATGTTTTGAAAAAATAGTACAAGCACACAGCTAAAACAAGGAAATCGGTATTAGAGTCTCATTCTGGGGTGAATCTCTATAAACGTGCATTATGTGTGTAGTTATGTGTGTGTGTGTGTGTGATGTACTCAAAAGTATTTATATCAGAAGATTATTTGTATTAACTACTCTAAATCTTTTTATAGAAGAAGGCATTTTCACATCTAGTCAAACTTGAAAACTTGTGAACACATTTTAAAAACAACTTGAAGATATAAGATAACTAATATTTTTAGAGCTCATCCTGAAAGGATTTAATGGAGAATCAGCCATGAAGTAAAGAAAATTCTCACTTTTCTCTTAATCTGCCTGGTATGCTGGCTATGTAAATTAGCATGAACTCAAAATCATGTTGGGCTAAAATAAATCGTATTTGACATAAACATGAGAAGATTGAGGAAAAACAGGATTTAATAAAAATGTTAAAGTGCATATAATAATTATGGGTACAAGCAGCTCTTTTCTTTATTAATATGTTATCTCTGTTTCAATCTATATATGAAATATAATAGTAAATACATTACCTAATACCTTGTAAAACTATCAATTAGCCAAATAGCTAGTCATTGCTGGAAAATGAAAAGCTGAGCAAAATATAGTTGATGGGTTTTGCTGTAGGATTTCCATTTCAAGCAAGACAACCAGTCAGTAAGTTCACCACACAGTTCTTTGGATCTGGATATTAAGAGTACAAAATAATCAAAACCATGGTTTCATGGTTCAGCTATTTTGATTACTTTTTCATCAAACGAGCTCACCTACACAGTTTTGTAAGCAGTTGCTAGAGTGAGCATTGGGCTTTAAGGTCTTATGTAACATGTTCTGTCCACATGGTCATTTTATTCTTTTGAAACATCTCAAAGGGAATTCAAAACATATTCTCCCTATTATCATGGAGATTTTTTTCTCATAGATTATTATTTTGTCTGTGTTTCTACTTCTATCATTTCCAAAATAACATAAGACAAATACTTCTATAAAGTGAATCCAACAATGCTATAAATAAAAGTACATAAATAATAAACAAGGTACTTGACTGAAAGATGTTAGAAGTCAGTTTCCATCTCAAAAATTGGAAAGTAGGCTGATTTTCTCTGACACATAGGATCACTGATCAGCATGAAACCTGTCTTGAGCCTGTTTGAAACAAACAGAGCAATGGTCGTATTTTTTGCTTTGCAATGTTAGGTTTGATCAGAAGACCTGATATGGACCTGACAGGTGATTAAAATATGTTACTTGGGCAAGTCATCAATAAACAATCTCATAAAACTTGTGTGTATCTCTTTAATGGTGCCTCTGGCCCTCAACTATCAATTATGCAAGAAAATATCAGTTAACTTTTAATTTAGCCCACGAATAGCTTCACTGCATTTCTTCTAAATCAAGATCTAGGTGTGTCACCTGAATTTTACTTAACTGTCTAAACACAAATGTCATTGGATGTAAATCATGAATTTTGGCCAAGGGTGTCAGGTGATAAGTTATCTTTGGTTGGTTGCTAAGTTGTATCAGTCTCTTTTGTGACACCATGGACTGTAGCCCACCAGGCTCCTCTGTCCATGGGATTTCCTAGGCAAGAATACTGGAGTAGGTTGCCATTTTCTTCTCCAGGGTCTCTTCCTGACCCAGGGATTGAACCACATCTCCTGCATCGGCAGGCAGATTCTTTACCACTGAGCCACCAGAGAAACCCCAGGTGATAAGTATCAGGCCAAAATAAGGAACTGAATTAAATTGTGTGTTTTCAAAAGGTATGGCTAAGAGCTGCCTTATAATTCTTGTACTACTGACTTCCATCAGGGGAACAAAAGGGTTGAGAGCTGAAAAATAAAGAGGGGACTTATACAGGGATTTACTGGATTGAGCAGCTGCCATGTGGCTACCTCCTTCCCTGGAAGGTAAGGGAGGAGTAGGGCGGCTTCAAGGAGATCACCTAGAGATCTTAATAAACTCCTGGAGTTTGAGAGGCAAAGGGGACTGGGGTCCAACTTTCCATTACCTCCTCCTATTTCCTTCTCCTTCTCCCCTCCTCCACCATCAGAAATCTAGAACAAGGGTTGGCAAATAGTTTTTGCAAAGAGACTGCAAATATTTTAGGCTTTGAGATTCATGTAACCTGTATCATGCTGGTGCAAAGCAACTATACAGAAAACAAATGGATATGGCTGTGTTCCAACAAAACTAAGGAAAGAAAGGGGGTGGCAGGCCAGAACTACCTCACGGACCAGAGTTTTTGGGCACCTGGTCTAGACGCTAACAGACATCTTGGGGAGCAGAGCTGGAGAGTGGCTGCTGCATTGTGGTCAGTCTACTTGACCACAGCTGTTGGGCAAAGATGCTTGAGGGTTTCCTACGGTCCAGATTAGGACCATGTTGGGAAGAGAAACCCATCCTAGAACTGCTTGATTTCTGCCCAGATAGACCACCCAGAAGGGCACTAAGACTCTACCAGGGAGAATACTGTGGAGAGTGCTGTCAGAAAGTAAGGATGGACTTACATTCTAGGGAATAGAAGAACTGAGTGAGGAGGAAGGTGTGAGTGAGGAAGAGCAAAGAAGGCTGCGAGGGGCTCCCCCTGCAGCCAGCCCAGCTGGGGTGAAAGGAGGACTGCACTGAGGCTTATTTCCCCTTAAAGTGTCCATGAGACTTTGATTGCCTCAGATGCCTGGAGAGGGCCTCCAGGAGCTTTCTGCTCAGGGCAGGGAAGACCTTCTTTAACTGAATAAAATTTAAAGGAAGCTTTAAAAATGAAAATCAACTTGCTTTCTGATTATGTTATTTGATCCAATATATCAGCTCCAGAAATATCCTCTCCCCATCCCATGGATGAAAAAAATAGATCATTGAAGCAAATATTAGGGTTTTCAACTCAAATAATGTTCCCATACCCGCTTCAGTTTAAATCAGTGGTTCTCAACTTTTATAAACATCAAGATCACCTGGGGGGTGGGGGCGGCTTCTTAGAAACATAGATTTCTAGGCCCAACTCCCAGATAATCTGGCTCAGTAAGTCTGGGGTGGGCCTGAGAATGTGCATTTCTAAAAAATCCCCAGGTGATGCTGATGTTTCTGATCCAGGACCACACTTCGAGGACCAGTGGTTCAAGCCAAGCCTTGTTTCCAGCTGTGAGTTGTCATCTCATCAAGAATAGGAGGTTCTACTGTTGGCACACTTTACTTGTTCACATGGGTCATTAGTCACTCCCGTTCAGTGTTCAGAGAACAGCTATAGCTACAAGTGATTCGCTTATGTTGCCAACACCATCCATCTCTTCTGTTACCGGGTAACTTTTCTCAAGGAACTTGGATTTTCTGGCCTTGCCTCTTCTTTGCTCACATATAACATGAAGGTAGTTACCTACCAACAGCAAACATTTTACATAATGTCACCAATCTATCCAGTGCAAAAAAGGATATTGAAGGGAGTTTACTGACATATTGTCTGACATTGTCATGATCCATGAGTGGCAGAAAATAGACACCCAGTGAGTAGGCAGATTTCCATCTGGCAAGTAGATGGCTGTAATGAGCACCAATGTGAAATGACTGATAGTAATAGAAACTAGGAAGTCGATGGGAAAATGAGCTTTCCTCATTTCACATCTGCACGACAGGGGGAGCTGCCAATCACAGTCTCCAGAGAGAGAGAGGCTTATCTGGGTTCCCAATCACGTGCAAAGCCATGTTCTCCTAAGTTTAAAAAAAAAAAATCATGAGGGAAAAAAATAGAATCAGTCTGTTAGAGAGCTTTAAACAAATGTGGGACTGTGAAACAAGCTGTCGCAAATTGGCACAGAGAATGCAGAAAATCAATGTGAAATGAAAGCTGCCTCTCCCAACAAAATAAAGCAGGCAATTAACCCTTCCTGTTCCCACTGCAGCCTCCAAGCCATTTAAACTGCAGAATGAAGGTTGCTAGGGAATGGGGTGATGCTTTAAATATACAGCCTACTCTATCCAATAGCATGGGTGGGTATGTGGGTGCGAAATAGGCATGCAGGTGGCAAGGAAGAATCAAGTTGGCTTTTATATATACATACCTAAAAAATCTATATATTTTATATATAGATACATTTTATAGTTATATTTTATAGATACACACAAATACACACCACATAAGGATATGTATATATGTACATACATGCATATACATGTGTATACACACATTAAATAATCACGTGAGACTAAGAACAGATATGTGAATTCCCAAAAGTGAATCCCCTATGTGTTTCCTAGGTCTAGTAGGAATGATACAGGAGTAGAAAAGCATCTCACAAGAGTTTTAATAATATTCACCTAGAGAGCTATACAAATTCACCACTTTAAAAACAAATTAGGGAATATAATAACTCAAATCTCCTGTATGTTTCGCTGTTCAACTCTCTGTTTTGAATGATATATAAATAATAATGCATAAAAGGAGGTAACTAGAGCAGTTACAAAAGTCTTGAAAATGTACTTATTCAAAGGCAAGGATACTGATATAGTTCACTAATTAATATTATAAGAATATTGCTCTAAATCAGAATATGAAGCAAATACTAAAAAATGAGCTATAACTCTGAGGACAGAATTCAAAAAGGTCATTCATTATAGTCTCAAGGTATTTGTAAAAATGCAAAGCTTATCTGAACACGAATTAGTATGTTTATGTGTAAGCATAAACTTTCTGCTGCAGTAACAAACAATCCCCCAAATCTCAGGGCCTTCACCCCACAAAGGTGCACTCTTTTCTCATGCTATATCCAATGTTCCTCAACAGGGGACTCAGTTAGCCCTTGGTTAGTCAATCAGGGACCCAGAAGGATAGAAGGTCTTCATGGACATGTGTTTACAGGAACACAAGGAGGAAGAAAGTGAACATCAAAAATCACACATTTGTTCTTAAATTTTCTGTCCAGAAGTGACAAGTCACTTCCCAGTCTCACTGACCAAAGTAAGCTTTAAGAAGTTCATAACCTAACTTTAAAAGGAGTTGAGGAATGAAATCTTACTGGGTTCTCAGAAAAGTAGAGCCAGAACGACATGGTAAACAGCACCAAGAGCAACCACAATCATTTCCATTTCCTGCCTGCCCGGATACTGCAATAAACTCTTTACCAGGCTACCTGTTTCCGTGTAGATTCACCTCTAATCTATTCACACTGCATCCAGAGAGTGAAGGATTTAAAACCAAACAAACATAAATCTAGTAGCCCTATCAGTCTCATGCTTCAATACCCTTTATTGGCTTGCAGTGAACTTATATAAGATTGAGCATCTCAACCTTGGGTTGCAAGGTTTTCATGATCTAACTCCTACCCACATACACGAGCTCACTCTTTTATCCACTATTTGGCCCAGTCAAAGCACTTTCACCACCCACTGCACTCATAGCTACCTTGGTTTTCTTCAGGTTCTCTCAGGTTATGAAGTCTGGCCTGTGTGCTATTCCCTTTGCACCCTTCTTCCATTCCTGACTTGGCTTTACTCCCATTTATTTCTCCTTCAGCATCAAGCTTTACTCTTCATCTCCTCTCTCTCACAGACCTTGTAATTTTCACTTTGTAGCAACTCACCTTATTTTAATTATAAATTTATGATTATGTAGTTATGTATGTCAGAGAAAGTGATGGCACCCCACTCCAGTACTCTTGCCTGGAAAATCCCAGGAATGGCAGAGCCTGGTGGGCTGCCATCTATGGGGTCGCACAGAGTCAGACACAACTGAAGCGACTTAGCAGCAGCAGCAGCAGCAGTTATGTATGTGTTTATTTAACGTCTTCTTCTGTCTATAAATTCCTTAAATGAAAAGATGTCATTTTGTTTTCACCATCTATAAACAGCACTTAGTCACTAGGTACTCGACTACCACANGTGGGCTGCCATCTATGGGGTCGCACAGAGTCAGACACAACTGAAGCGACTTAGCAGCAGCAGCAGCAGTTATGTATGTGTTTATTTAACGTCTTCTTCTGTCTATAAATTCCTTAAATGAAAAGATGTCATTTTGTTTTCACCATCTATAAACAGCACTTAGTCACTAGGTACTCGACTACCACATGAATAAGTAAATTTGACACAATTCAACCTCTAATGACTAATAAAGATCAACAAATCAGCTGAAATGTAGCTGAAAGCCTACAGTTGAAAATGTAGCCGTGATTAAACGTGAAGAGCCAAATATCAGAACTGAACGTGCCTTTATGTCTTTGTCTACAATACAGAGTTTGTGAAGAAGATGCTTATCCACTACGACAAACAATCCTTCAGATCCACATTATATAGAGTCACCGTTTTACACTAAGGACATAGCGTAAAGTACTATGTAAAGGACTCTGTAAAGAAGATGGGAGAAATGAAGAGACTTGCCAAGTGTCCTACTGCTAGTAAGCTGCAGAGTGAGAAGGTGAATAAGAGACTTCTGACCGTACATCTGCCTCATTTTCCAGACACCATCCTGTCTCTCAATTCAAGAAGTTCAACCTTGGGAGTATTCATGTGGGGACAGTGTTAATGAAAGGAAAATTATTAATATAACACCTGGGTCGGCTTCTGAATAGATATGCAGAGGATGACCTTCAGTCTCACTATGCATTTCAGAATCTCTGCCCAAAGGAATTGCTTGAGCAAATGAAGAACTTCATCAAGGGTTCAGCTTTATAAATACATTTCCTCCTAATATCTCTAAGGACCCTGAAAGCTCCACCTTTAGATCATGCCAAGGAATGTTTCTAAGAAGTTTTTTTAAAAATTCCTGTGGTATTTGGTAGGGTTTACCTATTAAGCTATGACCACATTTATTCACGAATTGTATTTTGAGCACCTACTGTATCCCAGAGGTTGTACATTACACAATACACCAGGTTAGCAGGGAATAGAATCAGGAGGCTTATGTTCTAATGAGAGTAAGGATACTTGGACTGCAAGGAGATCAAACCAGTCTATCCTGAAGGAAATCAATCCTGATTATTCATTGGAAAGACTGATACTGAAGTTGAAGCACCAGTACTTTGGCCACCTGATGTGAAGAGCCCACTCATTAGAGAAGACCCTGATGCTGGGGGAAAAATGAAGGCAGGAGGAGAAGGGGATGACAGAGGACTGGGTGGCTGCATGACATCACCAACTCAACGGACATGATTTTGAGAAAGCTCCGTGAGATGGTGAAGTACAGGCAAGCTTGGTGTGCTGCAGTCCATGGGGTCGCAAAAAGTCGGACATGACTGAGTGACTGAAAAACAAGAGGACTATAGTAGAAGAGCAGGGTGCGTCTGGGTGGAATCTCATGGGAGAAGAAGGAAGAGGAAAATGAGCGTAATTTTTTAAGGTAGGGGCTAAGAGGAAGCTCGTGAAGGGGCCAGCTACACTGGAACAAGAGAAGAGAAAGGAGAGCAGAAAGGGAAAACAGAACTGGAACACAGGAGAAAAATGCCACAGTCATGTCCCAGATGTCACTAACCGAGTAAATTCTGGTTTGCGAAGAATGCTCTTATGAGCTGTTTGAGCTTACTTGATAAGTTTATTTAATAATTTAATGACAAAATTTTTACCCGCTATAGAAGGAGCTCCACTTCCAACCCCAATGTACAGACCCTCCCAACACTAGTTGGAGCTAGGCTATCTTTTCCTTTCTGTCTCCTCAAAGGGTTCCATCTTTAACTTTTCCCTTTTTCTTTTGAATGTGTCACCAGTTCCATTTCCTGCCACATGGTGTCCCCAGTGCATCCTTCTCTTTATTCCCCGAAAGGAGGTTTAATAATCAGTATCAGATAGTGCTGCATTAGAAATGAGGAAACCCACCTGACTGGGAAGATACCCACAATAACTTATCACACACAGGAGGAGGTACTAAATAGTTAGATTGGCTATAATTCCATTCACATCCATATAAAAGAGCTCTATAAAATATTGAATGTGTGTAGCCACTTGCTTCAGAGATAAATGGTAAGACTCATTAGTCTAGTCATGACAAAAGAATTTTTAAAATATGAGATTAGGTAATGAATATCCTTAAGAGGTTCTGTAGAAGATGGTTCATATTCACAGACACTCTACATGCAGGAATCCAATTTTAATTAGGTCATTACTCCATCAATAACGAAGAGCTTTGGAAGAAACAGAAACTAACTTCTCTTTCTCCCAAGCAGGGAAAGGATAAAATCACTTCTGAACTTAAAACTTTTATAACCAACAGAAAGGGAAGCTTGATACAATCAAGATAATTTTTATAAGCATGTCTACATATCACAGAGGGCTTCCCTGATAGCTCAGTTGGTAAAGAATCTGCCTGCAATGCAGGAGATCCTGGTTTGATTCCTGGATCAAGAAGATCCCCTCTAGAAAGGATAGGCTACCCACTCCAGTATTCATGGGCTTTCCTTGTGGCTCAGCTGGTAAAGAATACTCCTGCAATGCGGGGGACCTGGGTTCGATCCCTGGGTTGGAAGATCCCCTGGAGAAGGGAAAGGCTACCCACTCCAGTATTCTAGCCTGGAGAATTCCATGGACTATATGGTCCGTGGGGTTGCAAAGAGTCAGACACAACTGAGTAACTTTCTGTGAGTGACTGACACCACAGAGCCTTTCCTGATGGCTCAGGGAGTAAAGAATCCATCTGTAATGCAAGAAACCCAGGTTCAATCCCTGGATCAGGAAGATTCCCTGGAGAACAGAATGGCAACCCATTCCAGTATTCTTGCCTGGAGAATCCCATGGACAGAGGAGCCTGGTGGGCTACAGTCCATGGGCTGGCAAAGAGTTGGACTTGACTGAGTGACTAATACTTTCACTTCTTTCACTTATACATCACACTCTGTATATATTTCTTATATACCTGCTGTTCCTTACTTGATGATTTCTGCCTTTGGCAATCATTTATTTCTAATGACTTGCTTGCAGAGCAGATATGTCCATTTACTCTGGGAAGTACTTGCTGCTGCTGCTGCTGCTACTAAGTCACTTCAGTCGTGTCTGACTCTCTGCCACCCTGTACAAGGCAGCCCACCAGGCTCCCCCATCCCTGGGATTCTCCAGGCAAGAATACTGGAGTGGGTTGCCATTTCCTTCTCCAGCGCATAAAAGTGCAAGTGAAGTCGCTCAGTTGTGTCTGACTCCTAGCGACCCCATGGACTGCAGCCCACCAGGCACCTCGGTCCATGGGATTTTCCAGGAAAGAGTACTGGAGTGGGGTGCCATTGCCTGCTGCAATAGGCAGCTCCAGAGGTAGCGTGCCTGTTGGGAAGCTGGGAAGGAAGCTACCCTCAGAGGCTAACTTCCTATATCTCTTAAAAAGGTCCTCCATGCCCACCTGTACAGAATACCTACTTACATCTATCATTCTACATCACTCTTACCTAGGTTTTTTAATCTCTAGAACACCTGAAATCCCTCAGATACTCATATGTAAACACACCTACTCATACACATATACATGCACATACCCTTATCTGTTTAATTTACCAGAAGGAAAATTTCATGAGAACAAGGTCTTTGTTTAGGTCACTGTGTCTTTAATAGTGCACCCTCAAATACTGGAGATATTCAATAAATATTTGTTGAATGAATAAATATTTTCCCCATGTTTCTGCCTCTCAGAGTGGATGGAAAGAAGAAATGGAGTAACAGGTTAAATAAGTGACTGAGGGACAACTCCATTCCACTCCAAATCATGAAAACTTAAAATGTAAATGAAGACCTCCCTAAGGTTTGCATGCAGCTGAGACTGTATATATTATAATTCTATGGTTAAAATGGAAGTTCTCTTCTGAACTAAATGGTGGATATTCTATGGTATCCAACTCTAATAAGATGAAAGCTGATGAGAGCAATCTCAAGAAAGTGTATTAAACCCAAGAAGATATTCAGAGTAAATCATTAAAGGAAAAGTGAGAGATTAGTAATGAAAACAAAGTGACGATACATAAGAAGTTCATTTATTTTAAAGGCTTACCCTATCAGGCTTGTTTTCTTTTCTTGATTAATAATAAATAATGTGTTCTATGTAATATTTCACCTAAAAAAAAGTGAGAATAATTAGTAGACTAGAAATGCTGGCTTTGCTGCTTAGTAGCGTTGTGTCCTCAGGAGAGTTATTAGACCACTCTGACACCAGAATTGCTGATTCGTTAAACAAGGGACAGAGGTCACTAATGAATTCCTAATGTATAAGTACTTGTTTAAGTACCTATCACTTACAGCCTGAGCTGAAGAGTTATGTCCATTTGGTGACAAAGTTGTTGCCAGGTCATGTTTTAAGGAAAGAAATTTCCTTTTAAGCTGCACCTACATAGTCATTCATGTGACTGACAGACTGTCACATTCCTAAACTCTTTAATGCCTCAGCTCTCACCAGAAACCTACATGACTAGCACTGGGCTCAGACATAATTCCAAAACCTGTGGGTTGGATGACTTCCTTTCTGATAAAGCAAGTTCAGTTCAGTTCAGTCACTCAGTCGTGTCCAACTCTTTGCTACCCCATGAATTGCAGCACCCCAGGCCTCCCTGTCCATCACCAACTCCTGGAGTTCACTCAGACTCATGCCCATCGAGTCAGTGATGCCATCCAGCCATCTCATCCTCAATCGTCCCCTTCTCCTCCTGCCCCNAAAAAAAAAAAAACATGTAGAGCTGACTGTGACTCAGATTATAAGATGCTTATTGTAAAATTCAGGCTTAAATTGAAGAAAGTAGGGAAAACGACTAGGTCATTCAAGTGTGACCTAAATCAAATCCTTTATGATTATACAGTGGAGGTGATGAATAAAGTCAAGGAATTAGACCTGGGAGACAGGATGCCTGGTAACTTTGAATGCAGGTTCATAACACTGTATAGGAGGCAATGACCAAAACCCTCCCCAAGAGAAGCAAATATAAGAAGGTAAAGTGATTGTCTGAGAAGGCTTTACAAATAGCTGAGAAAAGAGGGGAAGCAAAAGGCAATGGAAAGAGAAATGAACGCAGAGTTCCAGAAAATAGCAAGGAGAGATAAGAAGGCCTTCTTAATGAACAATGAAAAGAAATTGAGAAAAACTACAGAATGAGAAAGACCAGAGATCTTTTCAAGAAAACTGGCGATATCAAGAGAATATTTCATGCAAGGATGAGCACAATAAAGGACAGAAATGGCAAGGGCCTAACAGAAACAGAAGAGATTAAGAAGAGGTGTGTTAAGTACAAGAATACCCAGAACTATACAAAAAAGGTCTTAATGACTGGATTTAGTCATGATAGTGTGGTTACTCACCTAGAGTCAGACATCTTGGAGTATGAAATCACGTAGGCCTTAGGAGCAAGGTGAGGAGCAAAGCTAGAGGAGTGGATGGAATTCCAGCTGAGGGACTTAAAATCCTAAAAGATGATGCTGTTAAAGGGCTGCACTCAAAATGTCAGCAACCTGAAAAGCTCCACAGTGAGCACAGGATTGGAAAAGGTCAGTTTTCATTCCAATCCCAAAAAAGGCCAATGAAAAGAATGTTCAAACTACCATACAGTGGCATTCATTTCACATGCTAGCAACATTATGCTCAAAATCCTTCAAAGTAGACTTTAGAAGTACATGAACCAAGAACTTCCAGATGTACAAGCTGGATTTTGAAGAGGCAGAGGAACCTGAGATCAACTTGCCAACATTCGTCGAATCATGGAGAAAGCAAGGGAGCCCCAGAAAAACATCTATTTCTGCTTCATTGACTACTCTAAAGCCTTTAACTGTGTGGATCACAACAAACTGGAAAAAT
This sequence comes from Neotragus moschatus, assembly GCA_006410615.1. Classification (NCBI taxonomy): domain Eukaryota; kingdom Metazoa; phylum Chordata; class Mammalia; order Artiodactyla; family Bovidae; genus Neotragus; species Neotragus moschatus. Next base: position 21,186 of record SJYA01001146.1, read on the forward strand.
TCTTAAAGATATGGGAATACCAGACTGCCTTTCCTGTCTCCTGAGAAACCTGTATGCAGGTCAAGAAGCAACAGTTAAAACTGGCCGTGGAACAACAGACTTGTTCAAATTTGGGAAAGGAGTACAAGGTTGTATATTGTCACTCTGATTATTTAACTTATATGCTGAGTACATCATGTGAAATGCTGGGCTCATAAGCTGGAATCAAGATTGCTTGGAGAAATATCAACAATCTCAGATATGCAGATGATGCCACCCTAATAACAGAAAATGAAGACAACTAAAGAGCCTCCTGATGAAAGTGAAAGAAGACAGCGAAAAAGCTGGCTTAAACTGAACATTCAAAAAACTAAGATCATAGCATCTGGTCCCATTACTTCATGGCAAATAGTAGAGGAAAAAGTAGAAGCAGTGACAGACTTTATCTTCTTGAGCTTCAAAATCACTATGGACAGTGACTGCAGGCATGAAATTAAGACACTTGCTCCTTGAAAGACAAGCTATTGCAAATCTAGACAGCATATTAAAAAGCAGAGATGTCACTTTGTAGGCAAAGGTCTATATAGTCAGGCTATGGTTTTTCCAGTAGTCATGTATGGATGTGAGAGTTGGACCATAAAGACGATTGAGTGTGGAAGAACTGGTGTTTTCAAACTGTGGTGTTGGCAAAGACTCTTGAGAGTAACTTAGACATCAAGGAGATCAAACCAGTCAATCCTAAAGGAAATCAGCTCCGAATATTCATTGGAAGGACTGATGCTGAAGTTGAAGCTCCAGTACTTTGGCCAGCTGATGCAAAGTGCTGACTCTTTGGAAGAGACCCTGATGCTGAGCAAGATTGAAGGCAAGAGGAGAAAGAGGTGGCAGAGGATTAGATGGTTAGATAGCATCAGGGATAACATGGACATGAATTTAAGCAAACTCCAGGAAATAGTAGAGGACAGAGGAGCTTGGCGTGCTACAGCACATGGGGTCACAAAGAATCACATATGACTTAGTGACTGAGCAACAACAATAACAACTAAGCACTGTATTAAGCTAATAAATCTAGGGGATATTAAAAGTGAATATATGTTCCATTTGTAAAAACACACATTTATTCACTTAATGAATATGTATTAAGTATTTCCAACAGACTGCAAAGGCATATGAGCAAATACAGCATCATAATGAGAAGTCATGTAAATGAAAGAGAACAAAGTGACCACAGTACCACAGCCTTACCACAGAGGGGTCAATTGATATCAAAAAATTTTTTTTAAATGCATCAATCTCAAATCACCAATCACTAGTCTTTTTACAGTGCCTAGAGATCTGTAATACATGCTCAAGAAATTCCTCTCTTCACTAACTTCATGAAGGTATTGGGGTTTACTGGTATTAGTTGCAAAGCAGCTGGAGTGCTTACATGGTGAAACTGCCATTCAGAATATGTGCAGTACCCATCCTAGACACAGTCAATTCAGAGAGCCTTTTATAATCAACTGAGAGGGAAAGTCAACAGTTATTCAGCTCTGCAGAAGAGAAGAGATTAAAAATTATTTGCCTTGCTCTTAACTTAGTCTTTCTGCCAGTCCAGTAGACATATCCATTTTATCATTTTCTGTCTGTGCACATTTTCAGAGTACTATCTCTCAGTGGCAGCTAGATGATGTGAAACCTTACAAGAACAATCTTTAGAATCCCAAACAATGGTTACTAGATACCTCAGCCTCACTCTCTACCAATAATATATTTAATGAAGAGCAGATGGCATGTAAACATTTTTAAAGGTAACCTGCATGTCCTTTTAAAATAAATGTCACTATAAGGCCCTACTAGGACCACATAGAAAACAGTGGACATCCCACTCTTAGGGAGACACTTTTTCTTTGAGGGAACCTAACCCCAATCCCACTCCACCCCCTACAAACCCACCACACATACACTTACATGATTTGAGCAGGAGTAACATTTCAGTACAATATGAGCATTAATCATNAAGATGGCATGTAAACATTTTTAAAGGTAACCTGAATGTCCTTTTAAAATAAATGTCACTATAAGGCCCTATTAGGACCGCATAGAAAACAGTGGACATCCCACTCTTAGGGAGACACTTTTTCTTTGAGGGAACCTATCCCCAATCCCACTCCACCCCCTAAAACCCACCACACATACACTTACATGATTTGAGCAGGAGTAACATTTCAGTACAATATGAGCATTAATCATGGAATAGCTGAATGGTCCAGAGACTGACGTACCTGCAAATTTAGGATTGGGTCAAGAGTTGATTCAGTCTCTTCTGAGTGGCTAAACAATTAATACATGAACTTGAGAGCTTATGGCAGCCACATCCATATTTTCCATTGTGAGAATGAACAGAGATTTAATATGGGGAAAAAAAGGGTATTATATTGGGTCTATTCCATCCATTGTCAGTGAAGGTAGAATAACATCCCAGAAAAGAACAGGGAGCTGCACTCAGAAGAAGCAGAAGTGGATGTGCAAGAAACAAAAACTCTGTGAGGCTTAACCCCAGCCTATTACTGAAGACTATTTAAAACTAAATATGGAAACGTAAGTAGCAAATGCATAGGTCATATACCTGAATACACTTATGTTTCAATGATTTGCTGATATTATGCAATATATTGTCTTCACCAAAGTCATCAGTACCTTTGAGTAAATATTTTTCTGAATTTGTGTGTCTTATATTTTATTGAAAGGTTATGGCCTCAGTCAACATTTCCCTTTAGTGACAGCTATAATCAAGGCAAATGGTTTTAAGCTCATATATTATTATTTCACAATGAACTGTAAAAGGAGTCATGATTCATAACTTGCTGATTGTTTGTTCCCAGCTGCAGACAACATCCGTTTTAGCCAAAACACAAACTATACTGCCTTACTTATCAGAATGTCAGACTTCCAGCAATGAACCCAAAAGGGAATGAGCTTCTCAACAGCTGACACAGACACCACAAAATATCTGTACTTTGCACTATGAAAGAGTCCATCCAACAATTGTATTGGCTCTCACTTAAATATCACCTTATTTTACATACCTGATTATTTATCCAGATTTAAAGAGTATTCAAGCGACCATCCTTATAATGCAAAAGATGGAAGCCAGAAACACAATCTTAAAAATCGGCCACAATTGCCATAAAAATCCATTAGTTTAGGAGCAATCAGTCTCTACACTAAATAAATAACACTTCAAATAATAGTAATGCTACAAAATTACTGGAAGTTTGTAAAACCCAACTTCAGTCATTGAAAAAGGATAAATTATTTTTAACATATTTTGTCTTGAGATGATAGCAAAGTAGGAAATATACACTGAAGATATGTATTTTAAAGTTACTTGGAAAATAGATTTATGTTGAAATGTCATTGTGACGAATTAGACTCAGCGGTAATGCATATTGTGCTGCCGTTTCCAGTGGATGTTTGATGGAGACAAGAGAGGGTGGAACTTCAAGCATGGGGTGGCCCATCACCTTTCCCACCTTCTTCCTCAGCCTTCAGTTTTGCAGTCTTATCTTTGCCTCCTTACCCAGTGTTTCAAACCTGCAAGGATTCTGAAAGGGGCCTAAAGTTTATATTACACATTCATTATAAGGAAATGACTGACAGCCATTGTGCAAAGGTTTAAAGTGAGCCATTGGATGCTATCTGATCATGGGGCATCATGACAGAAGCCTGTAAACATAAAAACTTTCCATTCTAAGCCCTCTCCCATTTCACTGGCTTCTATTCAGCTTGAAAATCAAACCCAGTGTTTGATTTCTTCCATTGCAGAAGGACTAATACTTCACTACAAGAAGTCACTTTTTCCTGTCTATTAATTCATAGCTGCCACATTTACTACTTTCACTTTTCTGACCATAGAGACATCTACAACTCACCATTTTTAATGGATAGATTTTTACATATGCATCATAACACTGGTTTTTGACCCTGTGTTTCACACCTTTCAGAGCTGCTGCTAAGCTTTAGGCTCGGTGGTCCTGAAGGCAGATGACATGACTGGAACCAAACATAAGACAAGTAAGAGAACCCTAGGGTAGTCACAATAATGCATTTGAAAATTTTTAAATATGTGACTCTCATTCAGCTCTATGATGAAAACCTACTAGCCACCATTCGTTTTGTAAACACCGATCCTGGAGCTTCATGGGCTATTGTAAAAAAATAAAAATAAAAACAAAATCTCCTGAGAAAATATTGCAGTTTTAGGAAAGCAGTGTTTTCAGCTGCTGTAATCATTCTAATTACTTTAGAATGTTTCTTTTTTTCCCCTTCACCCTCTGGGGCCTTTTTGCCTTCAAATCAGCTACAGAAACAAAGCAATTTAGCACAGTAAAAAGCTTATTAACACATGATGCAGTTCAATGGCATGAGAAAAAGCTAGGGAGAAAACAAGTAATCCATCCCATGAAAAAAGGTAGATCTGAATATTTCAAATAAAAGAAGCTGAGCTGGGGAGTGAATAACTCAACAAAATGTGAGAAGACGGGTCAAAATGGCAGCTCTGACTGCAGAGAAATCTCAGCTCCATGAGATGAAGGATGGCAGTGTAATTCCTCAACTTTGCCCAGCAAATGCAGTTTACAGCTAAGGTGGGCAATTTTCTAAATTCTCATTTATCATTTCAGAGAGTCCCCCGGTTCTCATCAACTGTGATTTCTTCTGCTTTTTGCAACTTATCTGTGAGACACTAGGGAAGGTGAAACGGCTCCAGTAATGTACAGAAAATGAATCTGAAGGTTTTCGCTTCTCTGTAGTGGTAGTAGGAAGGAAGGCTGAGGGTAACAGCAAAGTGCCAAAGCCACTTCATCAAAGGAGAGCAGGAAGCAACCTGATGCTGCTCACCAGGGAACCTAGGGTGCTTATTACAGAAGGAAGGGTGTGCAAGACATACATGAGTAAGACCGAGCAGTGTGAGGATTTAGTGGTGACTTTATTATCATAGTCTCATTTTCTTGAACAACATGAACATGGAGGGTCTTGCTGTAGATACAGAGCTCCTTTGTCTCCCCAGAAATAAATGTTCATCAATTCACCACATGACTATCATGTATCTGTTATACACCGAGCATGGTGTTAGCCGAAAATATGGACATGAATAAAATAAATTTCCAGTTTTCTTGGAGCTCATAGTCTAATATGGGAGAAAGGCTACATATCTATTCAATATTTATTTACTCATTCAATACATGGTTTACTTAAGCTCAGTAAGAGGAGCCGAAGTGTGATGTCAGAGGAGCAAGGGATCCAAGGAGCCTTCTTGGTGTTGCTGGTGTCTGCTCTGGGTTCTAATGATGAATTCTGTATTATGGTGAGCTGTATTCTAGGCAGAGGAAATCACATTCACAAATGCATGTATGCACAAAACTGGTACACTGCTTGTGCACAGAATTTGTATGTGAGGAAAATGAGAAAGATTAAATAAATAGACAACTTATATGATATAGTACCTATAAGTACTGGAAATACTTAGATAGTTGGCTTATTCTTTCATCTATACTTTGTTAGGTTTGAATACAACTTCCTTGGCAGATTTTTGAAGGTGGTGATACCCTGAGGAGAATTTGAAGCTACCACCACTGATAAACTCGAGCAAAAATTCTCAATGTCAAACAATAAAATCATGGGGGAGAAGCATGTGTAATCTTATTTGGTGCATTTTGTAGGAGCAATTTATGTGGAACTTTAAAAGGAAGTGTGAATAGTCCTGCATTGGTATTTTCTGCCATGCCTGTACAAAGAAATCTATCTGAAAAATTGTCAACAATATTATCTTTGAAAATAAAATAACTATATTTAGGACTGTAGCATGTCCAGAGTCCCCCCGATGAGTTCCTGGTCTCGCACAATGATGTCCTTAAAGATACCCTCCAAAAGTATCCCCCAAAGATATCTCAGCAATGGGCTCTGGTCTATCACGGCCCTTATGGTCACAGAGTTTATTTACAGAACTCCTAAATTCCTCTCATTACAATTCTAAGCCCCATCTCAAGTAAGCCCCTCTTCTTCCAGGACATGAAAGATCTCTTTATTTATTAATTCCCCAATCCTTAGCCAAAGTCCAACCCAACGTGTAGACTGGTAATTGATTGCTAGATGGAATGCACGCATGAATGCTCAGTCGTGTCCAATGCTTTGCAACCCCATGGACTGTAGCCCACCAGGCTCCACTGTCCATGGGATTCTCCAGGCAAGAATACTGCAGTGGGTTACCATGCACTCCTCCAGGGCATCCTCCCAACCTAGGGACTGAACCTGTGTCTCCTGCCTTGCAGGCGGATTCTTTACTGCTGAGTCATTGAGGTAGCCACCCAACATGTAAACACTATCTAAATAACTAAAGAACCTCCTTCCCAAGACTGTCTTGTCATCAGTCAAATGCCTGAGGAATGTAGCCACAGAGTAGTCATAAAAATGGGAAAAACTAATGGGCAAGAGAGAAAGAATGAGCAGGTAATTGTGAAAATCATGAGGGTGCCTTGAACATTTTATGGTCAACTGAATCTACTTTAGAGCACAAAACATACTAAGGGCAGAAAGTTCTGGTAATACCCGAAGTGTGTATCCCTTTCTCCCTCAGTGGTAAATGAATATTCACTCTGAAGCCAGGCACCTAAGAGAAAGCCTGCAATTAATACAGCAAAATCCCATTTCATGAACACTTTCATCTTTTCCTATGATGAATATTAGTTTAGGATCAATGCATTGTAAAAAGTCATCTAAGACAAAGCAATCATGTAGTTTATACTCAGTGAAGCAGAGAGAATAGGCCAAATAATACATTGGTCCAGCTCAATCTATGCCTGGGACATTGGCTGTTTACTTGAATAATTTAAAAACACATATCTAATCTGTGGCCTTGACCAGAGCTAAACCTCATGATGTTAAGCTGGCATCGATGACACATGAGATGATTCTTTCTAATACACTTAAAACATCTTATTTAAATTATACATGAAAATTACAAAGGCATAGAAATGACATAGCCAATAAAGTCGGTTTCCAAAGCTGTTTCAAAAAAAAAAAAAAGAAGAACGAAGAAAACTGTGATCCACTGTAGCTTGTCTGTACACATCTGAAACAAAATAACTATTTCTCTAACTTGACTGCAGAAATTAAAACCACTTTGTGGTGAGCTAGATATACATTTTCAACATGATAAAAGCTTATAATGGCTCAGATGTGTTATCAAAGAAATTGAAAAAGATTGACTTAAATCCTATAAACCACTTAATGATTTGACAAAGCAGAGAACTAGATTTGATACATTTTTTACTTGATGGTATATTGACTTATCCATATACACAACAGGCTCATTTCATTCCTGTGTCTGGAATTCCTTAGCTATAAGTTATAACTTTTCACTACAGGTTTTTCCTCCAGCTCTGACACACCTCTCCCCACTCCACCCTAGCCTCGTGGCTAGTAGTGCCCCCTCTGGAGAAGAAAAGGGAGGGCAAACAGGAGGGAAAACTATATTCTTTGAAATTCATGAAAACATGCTTAAAAGTCCAAACTATGCTTGGACAGATGCTGAATGTTCAAGCTCTTTTATTTCTGTCAATTTTAATGCCCCCCAACAGATCCTTATTAATGATATGTATATATGTGAGGATACACACCACACAAACACAAACCACACACATCACATACACACACCCTACACTTTATATGCACATCACACACCACACACACACCACACATACACACAGCACACACATAATCCTCACACACATCACATAAATACCACACATATACACAACACATACACCCCACACACACTGAACACACCACCCATACACACTCTACAGAAATATCACATACACCACACACATACACACACTGTACACCCCATATACACATCACACACCACACATACACACAATACACACATGCACACCCTACGCAAACATCACACACACCGTGCATATACACACCACACACATATACACTCCACACATACACATCACATATACAATACACACCACACATATATACACAAATACATACCATACACACCAGACACATACACCATACACACTACACAAACACACCAGACACAACACAGAGCATACACACCACACACACACACACAACAAACACAACACATACACACAAACACACTACTCCCCTAGATGTAATGGATGTAAGTGAGAAAAACAAAAAGTCTGTATAGAAAGAGATGGGAAAGACAGTTACCCAGTGAGCTGCACAAAACCCTGGCATTGTAGAAAGAGACACACTGCAGATTATGTAATTATAGTTCTTACCCACATGTCCCTACTCATTCCTGAGTCTGGAGACTTAGTAAACCTGAGACAACACTCTTAGCACAATAGCCTGCAGAAGACTTGTCAGCAGAATGTTTTATGAGTTCTGTGAAAGGGCTGACAGATTTTTGGATAAGCTTCCAGAGGCCTGAACCTAGCAGGCAGTTTCTTCTCTCCTTCTTCAACTTGCAGAAACTGAAATGTGTGCAGAAGATTGGGTAAATTTATAGAAGACGTATTAAACCAAGCATCATAAATTGATGAAATGTGGATTGGCTCAGGCCCCAATGCTGTAAAATTAGTAAATATTATATACAGTTCCTAATTTCCATATTCTGTTGAAAATCAGGTCTGGCTACATTGGATCGGTATATGTGTATACACACACACACACACACATATATATAGTATAGTTAAAATATATATGGGTTTCCCTGCTGGCTCAGATGGTAAAGAATCTGCTTGCAATGCAGGAGACCTGGTTTCAATCCCTGGGTCAGGAAGATTCCCTGGAGATGGGAATGGCTGCCCACTCCAATATCCTTGCCTGGAGAAGTCCATGGACAGAGGAGCCTGGCAGGCTACAGTCCATGGGACTGCAAAGAGTCGGACATGACTGAGTGACTAACACTTTAAAAAATATATAAAGACCATCTGACAGCAATCATCTAGAGTTGAGCATAATTGTTCCCTTTGGCCAGGATATAAATTCACCAGTTTACCACAGGCCTCGTCATTCCATACAGTTTGACAATCAGCCACTTTAGTCATGTGCAGTATATCCAGGATCTCTAATAACACTTGACTTGAGCATGTGTTAGCACAATCAAGGAACCCCAGGAGAAAGTAAAATGAGATAGAGTTCAGTAGGGGATCTTTCTCCTTTAACACAGAGAGGCTCTGTGAAGGATAGTCAACATGGCAGAGCTAAGATTACAGGCCTATTGGGAATATGGGGTAGGAAATGAGTTGAATATAGTAGATAAAGCACTCCCCAAATTCCACCACCTCATTTGATGTTATCCCACATCTGAATGGGCAGGTACATGCATCAAGCCTCCAGTAAAGGANTTAACACAGAGAGGCTCTGTGAAGGATAGTCAACATGGCAGAGCTAAGATTACAGGCCTATTGGGAATATGGGGTAGGAAATGAGTTGAATATAGTAGATAAAGCACTCCCCAAATTCCACCACCTCATTTGATGTTATCCCACATCTGAATGGGCAGGTACATGCATCAAGCCTCCAGTAAAGGATACTCTTTTGGAATTATTCTGTGAGCTCATGTGGCTACCAGAAATACTGCTCAGTTACAGAGGGCATAAGGAGCCCAGCACTGTGGCCACACCAAAGCAAAGCTCACCTCATCATCACTGTGTTAGTGACAACAGCCAATGAGATGATGATATCTCCTTCATAACATTCAATGTCTCATCTTAAAACACAACCCAGCCTTCTAACAATCTTCTGCTAAAAAGCTAAACAGACCAAGAGTATTGTAGGATTCTTTTAGCTGAAAAAGTAGGGCTCCCAGAGGGGTTCACATTCTAGCTTATAACACATNAGCTAGTTTTATTTCTTGGGAGAGCATAAAGACCATGAGACTGACTCCAGGCTATCAAAAGAAATAGAGTCAAGGGGGTTGTCATCCCAGACTCTTCTACTTTCCTTTCTACCACACATAGGCACATTTCATTTCCATTAGAAAGACAGTAGAAACTAAAAGTTCTAGTGTGAAATCTCATTTTAGCAAAAGAAGTTAGATCTGTAAAGAAATCTGAATTCTTTTCCCTTCACCCTTCCATTTAGTCTATACCACAACATTATGTGGCTTCCCTCATAGCTCAGTTGGTAAAGAATCTGCCAGCAATTCAGGAGACCTGGGTTTGATTTCTGGGTGAGGAAGATCCCCTGGAAAAGGAAATGGTAACCCACTCCAGTATTCTTGCCTGGGAAATCCCATGGACAGAGGAGCCTGGCAGGCTATACAGTCCATGAGGGTCACAAGAGTTGGATATGACTTAGCTACTAAACCACCACAACATTATGCTTCCCCCAGGTGGCGCTAGTGATAAAGAACCTGCCTACCAATGCTGTCGCCATAAGAGACGTGTTTGATCCCTGGGTGGGGAAGATCCCCTGGAGGAGGGCATGACAACCGACTCCAGTATTCTTGCCTGGAGAATCCCATGGACATAGGAGCCTGGTGGGCCACAGTCCATGGGGTCACGAAGAGTCGGACACAGACTGAAAAGACTGAGCATCCACATGCGAGCACAACATTATGAGGTGATGCTATTTTATCTTGACTCTCCCTACTGTTTCCACTTTTACCCTTGCTTTCCCATCACTGCCAAAAATGCTAGAATTTCATGTCTTTAGATGTTGAAGGTGTCTCATAATCTCTACTATATTCCTCAGTACTTAGCAGAATGCACCAGATATCATTCATTGCCATCTCTTCCAAAGGATGAGGATGCTACAGGTTCTAACTGAGATGACACTTCCAAGCTCGATTATTTCTTATGGGAATTCTAGCATTTTGGTTTTGAAATATTCATCATGTTATTGGCTGAATAACAGGCTTCCCAGGTGGCGTACAGTTTAGTTCAGTTCAGTTGCTCAGTCGTGTCCGACTCTTTGCAACTCCATGAATTGCAGCGCGCCAGGCCTCCCTGTCCATCACCAACTCCCAGAATTCACTCAGACTCACGTCCGTCGAGTCAGTGATGCCATCCAGCCATCTCATCCTCTGTCGTCCCCTTCTCCTCCTGCCCCCAATCCCTCCCAGCATCAGAGTCTTTTCCAATGAGTCAGCTCTTTGCATGAGGTGGCCAAAGTACTAGAGTTTCAGCTTTAGCATCATTCCTTCCAAAGAAATCCCAGGGCTAATCTCCTTCAGAATGGACTGGTTGGATCTCCTTGCAGGCCAAGGGACTCTCAAGAGAGTGGTAGGTAAAGAACCCTCCTACCAATGTAGACCTAAGAGATGCAAGTTCGATCCCTTGGTCAGGATGATCTCTTGACCCTACTCCAGTATTCTTGCCTGGGAAATCCCATAGACACAGGAGCCTGGAGGGCTCGGAAAGAGTCAGACATGACTGAAGTGACTTGGCACACATGCTTGCATAGGCTGAATAATGGCTTCCCAAAAATGTCCATATCCCAATATCCGAAACCTATGAATAGATTACTTTATGTGGCAAAAGAGACTTCGTCCACATGATTAAGTTAAAGATTCTGAGATGGGGAGACTCTCCCACATTATCCATGTGGGCCCTAAATGTAATCACAAAGGTCCTTACATGAAGGAAGAAAGAGGGAGAACATGATGTAATGGCTAAAATAGAGACTGGAGTAATGCAGCTTGGAGTCAAAGGCCACTGGGAGCTCCAGAAGCTGTAAAAGGCCAACCCTGCTGATGTAGGATTTTGGCTTTTTAAGATTCAGTTTGTACTTCTGACCTACAGAACTGCAGAGAAATAAATTAGTGCTGTTTTAAGCCACTGAGTTTGTTGTAATTCGTTACAGCAGCAATAGAAAACTAACACACATATCCTCCCAATTTCCCAGTCGCAGTGTAATCCCATGGGCTAACTAATCTTAGTTTACCAATTATCAGATATAAATAGGAAGATGTGATTTGCCATATGTAAATGCCTAAGCGAGCAACTCCATGTCTAGAAATATTTCATAAGGATGGTTATACAATAGGATTTCAAGCATCCATTAAAAAGAATGAGAAAGATCTACAAATGTTGACCTACATACTGAGATGTAGATGGTGTATCATGTAAAAAACAATAAGCAACAGAATACATGGAGGAACTGAGTATCTCTCTCAAAGATATAATGTAGTTGATGAGGGCGGTTATCTCTACATGGTAGGACTACAAGATGACTTCCTTTAATTCGGTACTGTTCTTTTTACAATGAACATTCATTATTTTATCAGTCTAAAAATCCACGAAAATTTTTCCATCTTGGACAAAAGGAAGGATTTACAGACAAAGATTCAACTTACTGATTTTCTATGACGGCTATAGCTATCACCCCTGTCTTGCTCTCTTCTACCTCCACGTCAATGTCCTGTTTCTATTCTCTGACTACCAACAATATCACCAGTCTATTTTATGGGAGAAATGAAGGCAAGCTCAAGAGTCAGAAATACCACCAAATTTAATATAGGAGCCTCCATTTTCTCCCTAACCCAGTTCTGTCTCCTGTTTTTCCCTGTTTTGTTTAATGACACCACCATCTACCCAGATGCCTAGCTAGAGTGTCAGGACTGTTTTGATTCCTTTTTACAACCCACATCCCATGATTCACCAAATTCTCCCATTATATCCCCTCAATTTATCTTAAATCCATTCCTTATTCTCCATCCCCAATATTAGTGATAAACTAAGATCATGTTGCTTTATCATTTCTTTCCCAGACTAATATAATATCCTTCTTTAGCTGGGTTCAGTAACTTTAAACTGTGTTCACCCAACTCCCCTTGTCAGAGGCAAAAAAATTAAAAAAAAAAAAAAAGTCATCACCCTCCTTCTTATAAATCTTCAAAGGCTCTGCATTCTGGGCCAAGAGCCCTCCAAAGGGACTGACACAGGTTTTTATGATTTGGTACTTCCAATTTTTCTGTCTTCTTTTTCTTACTATTCACCTAGACACCTTGGATCCAATTATTACAGTAACCCAGAACTTCTCTTCCCATCCCCACTGCCAAGCTATTAAAGATGCAATTCCTCTGCCTGGCACGTCCACCTGTTTATACCTCTTCANCCCTCCAAAGGGACTGACACAGGTTTTTATGATTTGGTACTTCCAATTTTTCTGTCTTCTTTTTCTTACTATTCACCTAGACACCTTGGATCCAATTATTACAGTAACCCAGAACTTCTCTTCCCATCCCCACTGCCAAGCTATTAAAGATGCAATTCCTCTGCCTGGCACGTCCACCTGTTTATACCTCTTCACCCTTCAGGATTTGGCACAGATATTGCCTCCTGGGTCACCTGAGTTAGATGTCTTAGTACCTAAACTCCCATGGTATCTCATAACATACCAAGGATACAGATGAAGGCTACAGCATTCGTCATTAGAGTATAATTAACCACTATGGAATCTGCAGCCCCACCCCTCCCTACCCAATCTATGAACTCTTAAAAAACATGGTTTTTTATTTATTTCTGTATCCCCCAGATCATGGCAGTTACTGGCATAAACCAAGAATTAATACATGGTCACCAAATGATTTCATAAATAAATGAATGGTTAACTTTTATTGGAGGCTTACTCTGTAGTAAACATCGTGTGAACATTTTTGAATTGGATCCTAAAAAAAATCCTATAGGTCATACTATTATTTGCATTTAAATTAGAAAACTATGGCACAAAGGAGTTAAATAAATGTCCTAAATTTACCCATTTAGAAATTGCAGAGAGGGAATTTGCTGGTGATCCAGTTGTTAGGACTCCATACTTCCACTGCTGGGGGCACAGGTTTGATTCCTGGGTAGAGAACTAAGATAGGCAAGCCATGTGAAACAACAACCAAAAAAAAAGAAGAAGAAGAAGAAGAAAGCTAAAAAATATTGCATAGAGACTGAGGCAATCTGACTCCGGGACATTAGCTTCTATGCCAGAATGAATGGATGAATGAGAGAGCTAACAACCTCCTGATCCTTCCTATTAAGCTTTAATATGTAAGCGTACAGTCTAATCTTTATCTGTGAGATAGGCATGTCCAATCCTTCATTCCCTCTTGCTTGGATAATATGGTGAGAAAGCGAGGAGGGGTATTATTAAACAGAACATCGGTGAGAACCCATGACAACTTGTGGGAGGAGAGGAAGGGGAGGTTTTGAGTTATTAAGTAGAGTGTTAATTATCCATTAATAGTAAGTCGGGACTCTTGCCCAGCAGCTATCCCATAAATGGCATGACAGAAAAAAACAGCAATGGTTTTGATCAAATATTTCTTAGGTCTAAATTAAGAAGACAGCCTCCAAGGTGAATTTAATTCCTCACCACATTCTTAACTTCCCTGGAGTTTTTCCATGAACGTCAATGCTATGCAACTTAAACTAAAGAGAATGCTTTTAATTCCAGCTGAGTTCACTAACCATTTCAACTTGGTGATACCTATAGAGTCAGCAGCTTCTGGTTGCTGTGCTTGTGTCTAGGAATGGGGAACATTCAGAGCCTTTCCTGGTAGATATGCAGAAGAAGCAGATAATAGAGCTTCATCTTCTGAGGGAGAGAGAGAAACAGAAGCCTTGAGAGGCTGTCATGTGGGCAAAGTTACACAGCAATTTAGTGTTGGACTCTCAAATCCCTTAACACTCCTAAACTATATGCCTCTCATTCACAGTAGAAATGACCAAGCAGGGACAATTTCCATTATGCCATATCACTGAAATTATTATTTCAGACTGATGGTTGAATAAAATATTATCTCCAGAAATATCTCAAAAGCCTAAAACCATTGTACAAATAAAGAATTCAAGTAAAGAGAAGAGTAAATAAGAGGTTAGCAAGCCCATCTTGTCAAGACACACAGGCAGAAATTTGCAGGCGCAGTTGGTAAAAATCACTCCAAACTGTCTTAGACTCCGAAGGGGGAACTCTGAAGTTCCTACCACTAAACAAAAGGAGAGACAGGGTTAGTCAGAACCAGGGACTCAACTCCAGCAGGATCTTTGCATCTTCATTTCTCAAATGATAGCATCCATGAGGAAACAGACTGCCTCCATGGTTGGGCTATGATGGATGGCTGATGGACTAATAGAACCCTCTATACCTTTTCAGCAACATTTGCATTTTCTTGAAAACATGTTTGTTTCTGAAGTATAATAGAGGTAATGCCAGTAAGCAAGAGAGCCGTTCCAAGACATTAGCCAATTCATCTTCCATCTTTATTGCCTAATAAATACCATTTATATTCCCATGAATAAGAATCTGTGTAATACCTTGTCTCCAAATAGATGCCTAAGGATTAGCAGCAAATTCTTTCCTATATGAACAACTGTTCCTACAGGCTATAGAATTCCAAGTCTGAATTATGGGAAAGGCAATAGGGGGCAAAGGCAGCAGAAAGAGTACTGTTTCTAATAGGACTTCAGCACACTCTAGCACACAGGTTGCCTGGCTGAGAGAATTTTTAAAACCTCCTACCAAATCTATCAAACACTGTTTAAACAAACCTTTACTAGGGAGGACATGCAGAATTGTAATTAAGGGGGTTACAGGAAGAGCAGCTGCCTACTCTGAGCACATTCTCCACAAGCAGCTTTTCCACTTTTAAAAATTTAAATATGTAAAGTTATAATGGCTTTTAAAATCATAGGGATGAAGCATAAGAGGGAGAAGTATAAAAGCAAAAGCATAAGACCGACAGAAAAGAAAACCAGGATTGGAATGCTTCTCTCTGTTCTCTATCAAATATCCACACAATGCCTGGGGTTTAAAATTCCTTGTCTGACTCTGACAACGTCAGGATGAGTATGTTCGAGAGGGAGTTACCAGTCATGGACTGGAGTCTGTGAAACCTTCGAGAAATCATTTACCTTCCCTGTGTCTGCGGTTTCTTGTCTATAAAATGAGGAGGATGAACAAGGGCCCTTCCGGCTCCAACATTCTGTGAGGGCTACTATTCTATCAAATGACGCCAAAGGAAATTCTGCTAGCACAAAAGAAATAAAAGAATGTCTCGGTGCACAGCCTGCTGGCAGGTAAAGCAATTTGAAAGCCACAGTTACTCTCTTAGGTCAATGGGAATCACATTCATTTTTCCTTCAGTCTGGGTAGAACTAGAAGAAAAAAATTTGAAGNTAGCACAAAAGAAATAAAAGAATGTCTCGGTGCACAGCCTGCTGGCAGGTAAAGCAATTTGAAAGCCACAGTTACTCTCTTAGGTCAATGGGAATCACATTCATTTTTCCTTCAGTCTGGGTAGAACTAGAAGAAAAAAATTTGAAGACAGTCACACTAGACATGAATGATTTCAGACTTCACTGTCAAGTGCTCTCTATCCCGTCTGCTGTGGCTCCTAGCAGACTTGGCACTCACTTCTCTATCCTCATTTTATTCTTTGGGAGACCAGGATCTTTTTCTCTTCTTTCTTCTCTTCTCTTCACATCCGCCCTGAAACTAATCTGATGAACTGAAGAGAAGTCACACCAAAGCAGAGATTCCCAAATATCCATCACCCACAAACTGCCTTCATATTGACCTCCTGTTTGTACTCCCTGTAAATAACTATAATATTTTCCTTCTAAAAAGCATACTATTTTTACCTACTACCAACTTTAGTCATGTTAGAAATCACACCCTTATTATGCTATATTATGTTTTCTTGTAGTTTGCATTAAAAATATATCACTATTAAAGTCATATGTTCATCTGTGATTCACTAAAATCATTTCACGTACCTCCAGTAGCATGCATTTGAAACCTGAAAAATGCTTTACAGAGTATGAATGACAAATGTCTTCCACCAGCATATTAGGTTTGGATTGAATAAAAACCCTTAACATCTTTTAAGCTATCTGCTATTTTCTTATAATGACATGCCTTTCATTAAGTGTCAGGGAATGGATGACAAAGGTAAGAAAACCTTTCACAGGACATTAATCTTAAACCAGACGGATGGGAAGATCCTTTAATTGTGACTCCATACATTTTGGAGGCCGGGAGCGTTTCTCCATGCCCTGAAATAATCGTATAATAATAGTGAGGTAATGATAACAGGAATGACTGCCACATACTGTGCATTGACTGTTTCTGGGCTTTAGAGAGCTGCCCTGTCTTCCCTCTGTTTGTATTCCTGCCTGCACTGCAGGCTGTCATATCGTGCAGAGGACCTGGGAGACCTTTTTCATGCCTGTCCTTATTTCATCTTTAAAAACAAACAGCAGGGGGGAAAATAGCCAAACCAAGCTCAATGCACCGTGTCTCTCAGGCTTCAGCGCAAAACCCCATTTCATGCTTCGGAGCCTCGATGATGACATAGCGTTCAGGTTGCCAGGCAGGGTGGGAGCCAGGCCCCCGACGAGCTCGTGCCATGGACTGACTGTGGCTAAATGAGCCCTGTGGGCTGTGCAGTCGCTTCCAACAGGTGCAGAGCTGCTGCCGGGCTCCTCTTGTCTCTCAGCCAGGCAAGCAGAGTGAGGGTAATATGAGTTACGTACCCAGCACAATGGTCCCTGGGACTCACTGTGCCTCCCAGGATGACAGGGCAGCTCTCGGTTACAGCTGGCTGAAGTGTCACATCTCATTTGGTGAAGAACTTCAGTACAGGCCTCTTACAGACAGATCAGGGTTCAAATCCCGGCTATGCTGTTTATTGAAACTATTATTTTGAACCACTTACTTAACCTCTCTGTGCCTTAATTTCCCCATTTATAACAGAGATGCAAGAGTCTCTACTTCTAGGACCCCTTGATCATTCTGGTGGACTGTTCCTAGTGCATAGCAACGTGGTTTCCTATCACAGCTGTAACTACCTACCAGAAACACAGTGACTGAAAACAATAGCCATGTATCATCTCACAGCTTGCACAAGTCAGAAGTCCAGGCACAGTCAGGCTCTATGGGTTCTCTCCTGAGGATCTCACAAAGCCAGAAGCAAAGCGTTGGCTGCAATGAGTTCTTACCTGGAGGCCTTGGGACAGAATTCACTCCCAGGCCCATTCAGGGGATTGGAAGAATTCAGGTCCTTGTGTGACTGTAGGTCTGAGGTCTCCATTAGCTGGGGCCCCCTCTGCTCCTAAAAGCCATCTAGAAATCAGTCCTGCCCAGTCCCCCACATCTGCCTATGTCTTCTATTTTTAAGGGCTCATGTAATTGGGCTCTCCTGGATGATCCAGAATAGTCTCCCTACTTTCCGTTCACTGAATAACTTTATCACCACCTGCAATTTCCCTTCTCTGTGTAACTAACATACTGATATTTGTGAATGTAACACCAGGGGCAAAAGTCATGGGGACCAAAAATCTGCCTACCATCATCATTCTATATTAATTACTGTTCACAGGCCAGCTCTACAAAGGTACACCGTTATTTACTGTGACTGCCTACAATGCGTAGAGATTAAAAACCACAGTAATAATCCCTTACTTTAATCTTTGCAATAGCTCCTAAGTGGGAGAGGTATACTGTTACTCCCATTCTACAGATGCTAGAATGTGTTTGAAAGGTTTAATATTTGGAGATATGAAAAGATTCCAGGGGTATGGCAAAAAGAGAGAGAGAGAGAGAGAGAGAGAGAGAGAGATGACTTTCCTCAATGGGGATTTATGGTGAGGAACATTGGGGTGACAAGTTGTGGCCTCCTTGTAGGCATACAAGATTATTCTGGGTCTCAGAGTAACTTTCTGAGACTGAGAAGCATGGCAGTGACTATCACAGAAAGCCAGCTCTTTTGGTTGTAAGTAATGAAAATCCCCTTGACAAAACACAAACAAAAAAGATTTTTAAAGGTTTGCAGACTTAATATTAGGAGAAGGCAGTGGCACCCCACTCCAGTACTCTTGCCTGGAGAATCCCATGGACGGAGGAACCTGGCAGGCTGCAATGCATGGGGTCGCTAGAAGTCAGAGATGACTGAGCGANATGAAAATCCCCTTGACAAAACACAAACAAAAAAGATTTTTAAAGGTTTGCAGACTTAATATTAGGAGAAGGCAGTGGCACCCCACTCCAGTACTCTTGCCTGGAGAATCCCATGGACGGAGGAACCTGGCAGGCTGCAATGCATGGGGTCGCTAGAAGTCAGAGATGACTGAGCGACTTAACTTTCACTTTTCACTTTCATGCATTGGAGAAGGAAATGGCAACCCACTCCAATGTTCTTGCCTGGAGAATCCCAGGGACGGGGGAGCCTGGTGGGCTGCTGTCTCTGGGGTCACACAGAGTCGGACGAAACTGAAGCAACTTAGTAGCAGCAGTAGCAGTAGCAGACTTAATATTAAGTGTACAAAGGACTCTCACATAACCATAACCAGAGACTCGGCCAGGCTCAGGAAAGCCTCAGCAAGTGGCAGCTACTCCTGCATGATCACTCACCTTTGCAAACTTGCTTCATTCTTCACCTTTGCCAAAGGCACCTCCTTGCATAGTCCCACACCTACCCTTCCCCCAGGTCCAGAGTTTCCCTGTCTGCTATTCAAGTAACCAACGTGATGAGGGAATCTAAGTTCCGATTCTACATTTATGGAGGATAGTTTAAGCCAGTTGTACATCTCTGTTCTAATCAGCTACAACCAGAGGGGCAGTTGTATAGGACAGAAATGCCTGCCAGGCCCAACGTGTGTGTGAATGCATGAAGCGGAGGCTAACTCTCAGAGAGGAGGAGACCAAGAGCTGGGTATATAATGCTAAAGAGCACTTCTCAGCCGTCCTCTCAATATAGCCAGAACTCAAAGGATCTACTTGTTCTATGTATTTTCTGAGAGATTACACTTCCTACAGTGAGGATCTGAATGGATCTGACTGCCACTATCCACACGATCAGGCTAGAAACTTGGACTGAGTAGCTTTGGGTGATGGGCCTCCTCTGTAGCCAGTCCACATGTGGCTGGTTTGTACCTCTGCTCAGTCCCTTCTGAGCAGGATGGCAGGACTGATTTCCTTCTAGACACACAGTGTAGACCCCTGAGACTTTACTGAAGAGATAGCCTCTGGCTCTTTCCTCAGAAGAGGTCCACAAAGACAGCTGCATCCTGAAGCTCCATCATTTGCCCACAAACAGAGCTGGGGCTTTATCCCAGATGTTAGGACTCCAAATTCCTTATCCCTCCAATTCACTCTGTAGAAAAGTTAAGGAATTCATGCAAACATCTCACAATCACATGCTCCATTTAAAGGAAATAGTAATAGTAAAGGATGTCAGGAGACATACTTATATTGCTTAAGTAATGTCTGGCACAAAAACCAGTGGTCTGGCCATTTAATGTCCTCATACTCCTCCTTGGGATCTGCAGGTCAACGAGACTCCAAAGGTGAGTTTTCTGAAGATCAGTGATTTCAAGCAGGCAAATCTTGACAGAGTACTTGGAATTGTAGGTGTCAGCAGTATTCCAGTCATGCACCAGCTTTCCGTGACTGAGCACAACAGTAATAATAGTTTATCTTCACTTGTATCAGGTATATGTGTTTATATGTATATATTCCAAGTAGGTAAAACGTGCATACATAAAAGTAAATACATTAATTAAGCAGTAAAAAGTGTTCTCACCCTAATGCCCTGAACTCTTCCCAAAGAGAAAGTGTTAACCAGTTTCTTGGTACACTGAAAAACTCCACTATTCTCATTGCTATTCATATCCCACTGCCTTTCACACTACCTGTAACAGGAGGATTTTTCAGGAAAATAACAGACTAGTGTAACCTCAAGCAACGAATAAAGAGTATTGATCCCTTTTGGTTTTGGGACTAAAGATGCAGGCAATTATGTTGCCTGAATTTCAAATGGGAGTAGGAAACAAGTAAAAAAATAAATGTTCTGGCATTGTGGGCTTAATTGGTTTACAACTAACTGTTTTTTTAAACTAACTTGAAAACAAAAACCTCATTACTGATCTAATGATACTGCTACTGCTGCTAGGATACTTCAGTCATGTCCGACTCTGTGCGACCCCAGAGACGGCAGCCCACCAGGCTCCCCCATCCCTGGGATTCTCCAGGCAAGAACCCTGGAGTGGGTTGCCATTTCCTTCTCCAACGCATGAAAGTGAAAAGTGAAAGTAAAGTCGCTCAGTTGTGTCTGACCCTCAGCGACTCCATGGACTGCAGCCTTCCAGGCTCCTCCATCCATGGGATTTTCCAGGCAAATGATAAGCAGTGATTAAATACATAAAATATTAAATAAATAAAATTGCATAGTTATACAATACAAGACACTTTAGGAGCTTTGCTTGAGTAAATGTATTATATTTCTCTAACTCACCACCTCCAGTAGCAAATAAATTAGTGGCAATAGCAAATCAGAATAATCTCCAAGGGGAATCTTTTAAACATATTCTCTTCTAGAGAGAACATCTCCCAATAAGAAAGTTTGGGTATAAAAAGAGTTGTCCTAGCAATTGTTAAAAATAACAAGCAGAAATGCTCCTAGGACTGATAAGCTCATTGCTGAATTTGTGGTCATGACAACATATCAATGAAACAAATAAGGGAGATATTAAAAAAAAAAGTTATCTATTTTGAATTAACTTGCACCCATTTTAAAAGCAATCACTAATGATAACTACTAAAAGAGTCATAAGTAGGATTTGTTCTACGGAAATCATTCTACAGTTCATATTGCTTCAAGTTTAAAAAAAATGAATAAAGATAGCATGGAATTTGTCTTGGTATGACTGCATGGTTTCTGATAGCTAGATAGTATTGCCTATCAAAGGAAAAATTCATCTGTTTACCTCTCACTGTTTTACTTGGAACAATTCCTTTCTCAAAATAATTATAAAGCAATTATTTGCCGGTTTTCACTTTATTGGTTACTACTTTTACTTAATGGAGAAGGTAATGGCACCCCACTCCAATACTCTTGTCTGGAAAATCCCATGGACAGAGAAGCCTAGTAGGCTACAGTCCATAGGGCCTTACTACATAATTACAGTACATGGTTATCTGAACAGTCTTAACTGTGCCTACCAACAATAAATTATACAGTCAGCGTAGCTCTAATTATGTATCCTATACTGCATAAATATGTAATTGACTCTGTAGTTACA
Organism: Neotragus moschatus; assembly: GCA_006410615.1. NCBI lineage: Eukaryota > Metazoa > Chordata > Mammalia > Artiodactyla > Bovidae > Neotragus > Neotragus moschatus. Next base: position 43,214 of record SJYA01001146.1, read on the forward strand.
TATTAATAAGTCCCTCTTTATTTTTCAAAGTCTAGTAAAATAAAAGACCATTTGATCTCCTTCCATGGGGTAACCTCTGGAGTCAGGCACATTGTTCTGTTTCTATTTCTGGAAGCCAATAGGCTACAGTGTGCATTTAGCACTTGCCACCAGTTCTCAGTCTCATCCAAGTACACCCACTAGGACAGAGAGAAAATTTTAAAAATGAGAAGTAAAAATTTGTTTCTAACCCTCCTTTTTAGGATGTGTCCTCTTTGATGGAAACTCAGCAGCTATGGCTTAGATTCAAGAATTGCAGGTGCAGAAGCTTGAAAGTGTCACTGCAGCCTTACCTACACATAATCATTGCGCCCAAAATGCCCAGATTCAAAAGCAGGAAAGAGGCTGGAAAAAATGTGATTTTGAACCATAAATACGTTGTTTATGTTCTTAGGATATTATTTTGGTTCTTAGTCTATAGTGTTGGTTCCTGAAGTGACCACAGGGAATCAAGTATCTGAAATCCAAGGAGTTAGAAGTGCAATCCTCTAAAGGACATTTATTTTTTTCTCTTTAATTACAAAACCAAATTTCACAAAAACTAAGTTGTATGAAATAAGCATGTCACTATCAAGCTAAACAAAACTCATGATATAGCATTACACCTGAGCTACAACACAAAATTCAACTGTAACACAAACAATGGAAGAGAATGGATGGCAAGAAAGAGCTTCACAGAGGCAGAAGAAAAAGACAAGAAATGGCTCTCCCAGCTTTAACTGATGATCTCTGAGCGGCATCACATTGAGGGATGGAACCTGACACACACAGGTGAGGTGTGAATGAAATGAGAGGAGACAACTCAGCAACATGCCCCCTGCCCTTGGCTACATTCCCTCTCCCGTGGCCACCGCTCTCTGAAAAATTGCTCCTTTCCATTGTGCCCCTGGTGTTCCTGGAGCAGAGATCATGCTGACTTGCCAATTATTCCTCTCACAGGGAAGAGCTGTAAAAGACAAGGGCAGAGAACACACATCCCTGAATAGACAGCCAAGGCCACGACTACTGGGGTCACCAAAGAAGAAAGACAGTGAAAAGTATTAGACCTATCTTCCTTGAATACTAGCCTTGAGGTCTGGATTCAGGTTAGTCTGCAATGAACAGCTTTTAAATAAATAATAAGTAAATGAGTGAATAAGAAGCTCTATAGAAGTTTTCAGTCAGGGAGCAATGTAAATCAAAGAAATGGAAAAGATTTAAGGAGAGAGATAACACTTCTAAAGAAACTATTACTAAGTACCCATAACTCAACATACACTTTTTAAAAAAAATTTATTTTATTGAAACATAAGTGATTTACAAAGTTGTGTTTCTTTCTGTTGTACAGCAAAGTGATTCAGTTATATGAGTGTGTATATATATATATATATTCTTTTTAAATATTCTTTTCCATTATGATTTATCACAGGATATTGAATGTACTCCCTTGTGTTACACAGTAAGACCTTGTTGTTTATCCATTCTTTGTATAAGAGTTTGCACCTGCTAATCCCAAATTCCCATTCTATCCCTTTCCCAATCCCCTCCTTTAGGCAATCACAATTCTATTCTCTATGTCTGTGAGTCTGTTTCTGTTTTGTATCAAATACATTCATTTGTGTTATATTTTAGATTCCATATATAAGTGATATCATACAGTATTTATCTTTTTCTTTCTGACTTACTTTACTTATAATCTCTAGATCCATTCATGTTGCTACAAATCATACATCCTCTTCAATCTTTGCAAGGACTCTGTGTACTGGGTGTTATTATTCCTGTTTAACTGATAAGGAAGCTGAGGCTAGGACTGATGAAGCCCCAATATTACACACTAATTGAATGGCAGGGCTTGGATTTGTACCTAAGTCTGCCAGACTTAAAAACCTCAGGGGCGGTGCTAAGATGGCAGAAGAATAGGATGGGGAGACCACTTTCTCGCCCACAAATTCATCAAAAGAACATTTGAACACTGAGTAAATTCCACAAAACAACTTCTGAATGCTAGCAGAGGACATCAGGCACCCAGAAAAGCATTGTCTTCAAAAGGAGGTAGGAAAAAATATAAAAGATAAAAAGAGAGACAAAAGAGGTAGGGAAGGAGATTCATCCCAGGAAGGGAGTCTTAAAACAGAGAGAAGTTTCCAAACACCAGGAAACACTTTCACTGGCGAGTCTGTGGCGAGCCTTGGAACTTCAGAGGGCAACATAACTGGGAGGAAAAAGAAATAAATAATTAAAACCCACAGATTACATTCCCAACAGTAACTCTCAGTGGAGAAGCAGCGCAGACACCTGCATCTGCCACTAGCAAGTGGGGGCTGGGCAGGGAGGTGCGGGCTGCATTGCTTAGAGTAAGGACCAGGCCTGAATACCCCGAGGGCAATCTGAGGGAACTAACTTCAGGTAGCAAACCAGACTGTGGGATAGCTACCCTGAAAAAACCCTAACCTAAGACACCGCCAGGCCGACTCACAGAACAAAGGACTGAGCAGAGCTAGCCGGCTGCGGACCGGCCCATCCCCCTCTGGAGACAGGAAGTCAAGGGCAGCCAGAGCCGGAAGGGGGCAATCCTGGCCCCAGAGAGGCATTATCTACCAAACTGCAAGCAGGCTTTGTTGCTAACCAAGACCTCTTGGGATTCTGGATGGTCAACATCCACCTGAGAAGGTGCGCATGTTGTACACCCAGAAAGCCGAGGGGCAGGGATGGGGGAGGCAATAAGTTGCAATGACCACACTCACCAAACACCTGGTCACCTGAGCTACTTGGACCTGTGAAGGGCACAAAACGCAGGCCCAACCGAGTCTGTGCCTTTGAAGAGTACCCGAGTACCTGAACCTGAGCAGCTTAGAACTGGGAAGTGTATACAACCCAGGGCCAGCCTCAAACAGTTCCCAGCAAAGCAACTTAGAGCCTAAGCAGTGTAGATGGGAAATCGCACGCGCCGGGAGCAGGGGCAAACCCAGTGTGGCCAAGACACCATGAGCACTCCCCACACACACGAGGGATATTTGTTTGCAGTATTCCTCCCTCCCCACAGCACAACTGAACAAGTGAGCCTAAAAAAGTGTCCACCACCACCCCCTTCAGTCAGGGCAGAAATCAGACACTGAAGAGACCAGCAAACAGAAGAAGTTAAAACAGAGGGAACCACCTTGGAAGTGACAGGTGCAATAGATTAAAACCGTCGTTATTACTGACTACATAGGAAGGGGCCTATAGATCTTGAGAAGTATAAGCCAGATCAAGAAACTATCTGAAAATGAACTGACTCCACACTGTCCACAACAACACCAGAGAAAGTTCTAGATATATTTTTACTATTATCATTCTTTATTTTTTCTATTTTTTTAATTTTAAGTCCTCTATTATTACTTTAATTTTCACTTTTATAACCTATTATTTTGCAAAAAAAGACCCTATTTTTTAAAGTGAACTTCATATATATATTTTATAATTTTTGTGATTTTTTTCTTTAATATTGTATTTTTGAAAATCCAGCCTCTACTCTAGATTTTTAATCTTTGCTTTTTGGTATTTGTTATCAATTTTGCACCTTTAAGAACCCAATCTTCAGTATTCATTTNGCTCTTTCTACCCACTCCACTCAGCAAGTTGGTTTTTACACAAATGTTTTATACATGCTGTATTATTTGACCGTCAGCTGTCTCTGACACATTGTTTTTCTCTCTGGGTTTTTTTTACTTGTTATTTTTAAAGTTGTCTATCCGTGAGTTGCCCATGTAATTATTTATAGAGGTATTTATGTTAGTGCCGCAGTAGAGGCCCCAATAAAGCCTTGCCTGAAAAAAAAAAAATTTAAACCCTTTGTTTTTATTCTATGTTACTACTCAAATAAACTAGGTCACAGGAATGTGTATCTGCCTATAGACATTCAGTATTTACATATATATGCATATTGCTCAGTATCATTAAATGTTAGTTACTTAAACCTAGGAAAGTTCTCCAGTAGTAAAATACCACTACTGAGAAATGTTGCAGCTAGAGGAATTCTTTCACTACCCTCTCAACTTTGCATGGATATGAATATATAATATATAATAATATGTAGATAATCATAGAGTTTTTACCATATGTGAAGCACAGGTCTGTACCATTTATATGCATGATATTATTGAATTTTCATAATAATGACATAAAATAAGTTCAGTATATTAAACCCAATTGACAATTAAAGAAACCAGGCTTAGAGATTGCAAATTATACTGAGTCCCATAGCTATTATGAAGCAGGGACAGAAATCCTACCAATCTCTGCCTGTTTCTAAAGCTTCATTTTTAACAATTGTGCTACTCCATATGCACTTCTTCTAGCTCCACTCTCTTGACCAAAGAAATATCAATAGTATTAATGTACCTGGAAAGTATTGTTTGCGTTTAACTGTGATTAAGCCAAAGCGTTCCCCAGACCAGCGGGTAATGAGCAATAACACAGGGCATACCACTGTCAGGAGTTTATTCAAAAATTTCTCAAAAGCAACTGTGCTTATTGGGCTCTACTTCCCCCAAAAAGTACCAGGGTCTGAACACAGCCCCCTGGGGCAGACATTATTTTCAAGGGTTCCTTTAGGTTTGCCAGAAGCAGGTGGCAAACGTTAGCCCTGGACTATATTTAATTAAGATTTTATCAGCTCTCTTCCTATTTAGATTACCATGGTTTGTGTAGTTTAAAAGGCATGTTACCATCCTAAAAGCTAAGTGGGATGAACAAAGTCTAATTAAGTGTGATTTGCTGGTTGATTCAGTATTTATAAGCAGACAGCTCACTGGCTTCAGAAGTGAGTTGTTGGTTTCAGCAGAGTAGAGGATATTCAGAGAGGTTAAAAATAAATGGCTGGAAGATGAGACTCAAAAATCTGTTAGTGCCAAGTCAGATGACTTATTTCCATAAATCATTCCAATGTTCAGATTTCACGTATTGAGATAATTCAAAAATAATTTTGCACCACCTTTTGATCTGAAGTCATAGCAAGCACTGCCACTGAAGCAGATGAAAAATTAAGGTTCTCCATTTCTTCAGAACAGAGCACAACCAAATTGCTTTATCATAAATTTTAATACCCACAAGTCAGTGCTCAGTGGAGACTGTGCTCAATCTGTTAGGTTTTGCCATCACAGAAACTGAAGAGCAATTAGCCATAGGACAGAAAACCTGGAAGGAAACCCTTGGGGACAAAAAGGACAATCAAAAGCAAGTAGCCCAGATTCAGAGGCGAGAATAGGAGAGTCCATGTGTGTCACAGGTGTTTCTGACACTCCTGATTCCCTTATATTTGTTTAGCTGTCATCCTTCAACTCTATTTCTCATCTTGGTACCCAATGTAAATGTACACGTTTGCTATCATCTGCAGTTCCTTCACATTTTTATCCTGATTACCTTCCTCTTCTCCTTGATATGTGTGTGCATGCATGCTGTCACTCAGTCGTGCCCAGTTTCTTGTGACTCAATGGATTGTAGCTCACCAGACTCCTCTGTGCATGGGATTTTCCAGGCAAGAATACTGGAATGGGTTGCCATTTTCTACTCCAGGGGATCTTCCAGACCCAAGGATTGAACCTGAGTCTCCTGCATTGGCAGATGGATTCTTTACCACTGAGCCACCTTGGAAAAGCTTCCTGGTCCCTTTCTTTATCCAAATAGCACATTTTTCACATCACAGCTACTGTGTTTGCTTTATCACATTGAACTGTTTGTCAGTCAAGCTGATGAGTGCCTCTCTGTTCACTAAAAAGTGGATGTGGACACCCTGAAAGCATGTTCTCATGTCTGATCCAACCCTATACAGTACTCTACCTTGCACAGGATGTTTAAGACATTCTTACAAATGAGTGAAAGGGGGAAGAGACAAGGACAAGGGACACAGAACAAAGACAAGGATCACAAATCTCCATAAAACATGTTGAATGGCAATAACATGAGCTGCTGATCATAAGCACTTTTACCCATGATCCATCAGACACACATGCTTCTACTCCACTTTGTCACCTGTCTCTTATTTATTTTATTTTTGGCTGTGCTAGGTCTTCATTGCTGTGCAGGCTTTTCTCTAGTTACAGTGAGTAAGGGCTACTCTCTAGTTGCAGTCCATGGACTTCTCATTGCTGTGGCTCCTCTTGTTGCAAAGCACAGTCTCTAGGGTGTGTGGGCTCCAGTAGTTGTAGCAAGTGGGCTCAGTTGTTGCGACTTCCAGGCTCTAGAGCACAGGCTCGGCAGTCGTGAGCTTAGCTGCTCCACAGCAGGTGAGATCTTCTTGGCCCAGGGATCAAACTCGTGTCTCCTACATTGTCAGGTAGATTCTTTACCACTGAGCCACCAGGAAAGCCCCTGTCATCTACTTTCAAAATATATTTTACTTCAGTGGTATCTACACTCTATTTTCTTATTGAAATACATGGCCCTTCTTCTTGCCAGTAAGTTCTTTTTTTTAAACATATCTGGATCTAGGGGTAGTTGGATTTAATATGGAATATTTATACAAGTTTCATGCCACTCTAATAAGCAAACAAAACCTGAGGGGCTCAGCACAACATGTAACAAAGGGGACCAATAATAACTACTGTCTGTGGAAATATCAAGAGAGCTAAAAATAAAGGAGAAGAAAACTGGACCATTCATGCTGGCCTATCTCAAAAGACAAACAGCACAATCTCATTAAGATGTCAGTTACTTAAGGCTGCAAGTAGTGTTTTCTTTTCTGTACAGGTATGGCCAGAGCTCTGAGTACCAAGATTCGACAACCCCCAACAAGTGGATACAATTCAGAAGTCCTCATTTACTGGGGGTTTACTGTAATAATGAGGGGAAACATGGGACTCAAAATTGTACTACTTATCAAGGAATTTGGTTTGGGGAAATCACTAACTCTGCATAACTCAGACTTTTGCAAAAAAATAGTATGTCAGTACTATTAAAACTGATAACCCTTCACCTGCAGATCCCTGTTTTCACCTCTTCCTTGGGATTTCTATCAGCCTCTTATATCTAGGCTACTCATTCTTCTATCCTCTGGATATGGAACTTATAAGAGGACAGAGTGGGTTGGTAGATATTGGTCAGGGTTGATAGAGGAAGGGTCTGCCTTCTCTGAATAAGATTATAAGGCAAAATAAACAACAACAAAAACAAAACCACAAATCAGAACTAGGAATCTACAAAAACAATTTATTTTGAGATCTAAGAATTCTCTAGGAAAATTTTTTATTTTTTAATATCAGCTGATTTTAAAAAATAATAAAGCATGTTCTAAATCATTTAGAATACCAACTCTTCATAACTATGCTGGGCCATGTGAATGACCATAGAAAAAGCAGACACCACAGAACTTCTCAAACCAGGAAAAGAGGGCAATTCACTTGGCTTCCTTGAGGTCTCGGACTTGAGAGGCAGTTCAGTGAAGGACAGTAGGTTGAAGTAATAAAATGAAGATGGATACAGATCTGGAAAAAACACTGAGTTGTAAGTCAGATATCTGGGTTGAGCCATTTAGCATCTTGGTGATCTGGGCCATGGCACTGCAGCTCCCTAGCATTATATTTTGTTCTCATCTATAAAAATGGAGGTGCAGATGGTGATGATAAAGACTATGATAGCCATGGTAATTCTGAGAGTATCAGCCACACCTCAAGTATCAAATGTGTGCACATATGTGCAAGTGCTTGGAAATGTATGAAAAAAAGAACACTAGAAACAGAAACGTAGCTAGGACAGTGGGGGATGCCATGGGGAGAAGAGTCAGTCAACACATTATCAAAGGTGGGATGGGAGGGGACAAACAGAGGTGGAGAGACAAAGAGTTACACCATTGGATAAAGAAATGACTTGGAGAAAGGAATTAAGCTCTTCTCTTCCCAGATAAATCAGAAAGGATTTAGACATGGAAAGTAGGTTTGGCAGCAAATATATCTTGTGCTACCTGAGGACACTTGGCATGTGAGATGCTGAAAGGGCATGGCCAGAAGCATTGGAAAATGAATCAGCTCTTGAATCAGCTGCACTAAGGGAAGAGATGGCCACTCCACTAGGAAAGAATGGAATTGGGCCTTCCTGGCCACTCCAAAGCCCAGTCACACTTTCACGTAGAACTAGTCCTTCCAGAGGAAAGTCTCATCCAAAGAAGATGCTGCCCTACTGTCCTCTATAGTGACTAAAATGGATAACTAGTGAGAACCTACTGTATCACACTCGGAACTCTACTCAATGCTCCACGGTGACCTAAATGGGAAGGAAGTCTAAAAAGAGAGAATATATGTATACGTATAACTGATTCACTTTGTTGTACAGCAGAAACTAACACAACATTGTAAAGCAACTATATTCCAATAAAAATTAATGAAACAAACAAAGTAGATTACCTCCAGCCCTGGTGTGGGTCTGGGAAGGGGCAGACATTCAGCGGGAAGAGACAGCACATTCGGCATGCTCCTGAGAAAACTCACGCTATATGCTTGCTGTTCCCTCTGCCCACGATACTCTTCCTTCAGCTCCTAAAGCCTAACTCCTCCTCACCCATCCCTCTCTAGTCTTTCTCTCTGAAGTCAGCCTCCTGCACTACCCCCATCACATTACCTGGGTATCCCCCACCCTCGCCACCCCTGCCAGCACTGTTCACAATCTGAATACGTAACAAAGAAGAGCTAAAATCGGATTCCACATTGGACCTGTTTCTTTGATTTTAATCTTTGATTTTTATTACTTTTACTATTATAATCATACACAATGGTCTGTCTCATGGAAACCCAGCCCTCTGCCTGAATGTTAAACTAAAGTGCCTTTGTTCAGTTCACAAAGTGACAATCTGACCCTGCTCACCAGTGAATGGCTGCAGAAAAGAAGAAATTAACACCCCTCTCTGAGACTGGCCATTCCAGGAGATATTTGCAAGACTTATGACCTTTTTTATTTTACTTCCTCATCTCCTGCCTTTCTCTATTCTATAAAAGATACTGATATCAGACCCAGATAAGATGGTTATTTTGAGATATTAGTCTGTCATCTGTCTGTCAGCTTTCCAAATAAAATCATTAATCCTTGCCTTACTACCTCCTCTCTGATCTACTGGCCTTTTGTGTGGCGAGCAGAGTGAGTTTAGAGAGCTTAGATTTAGTAACAAACAGACACATATTTTGCATTTACTTGTTTACAATCAGTCTCTTGCAGTAAACTGTGCCATCTAAAATAACAGCCATGAGCCCTGTGTGGCTATTTACATTAAATATGAAAAAGTAAATAATTCTAAAAGTCCAACTTCTCAGTTGCATTATCTATGTTCTAAATGCTCAATAGCCACATGAGGTTAGTGACTATTCTCCTGTACAGAAAATCTGTCCCCAGCGTAGTCTAATCATGTTACATGTCCACCAAGACAGAAACTTCTGTTGGATAGTGCTGATCCAAGATCTAAGTTTCATAGGAGCAGTGCCCTTACCTATCCTGTTCATGGCTTTGTTCTCCTTGTCCAAGACAGTGCCCACCATATACAGAGGCTCAGGAAATATTTTCTGAACAAATGAATAAAATAATAAGAGAAGGATAGCCCCCAAATCTTATACTCATCCTGAGTAAGAATAAAACATAAATAATACGGTTGAGGAAAATGAGTTTGCAGGCTAAAATTACCCAGAAATTCTCAATATCTAAAATGCATACAGCCTATAAAAATTAATGTGTGATGTGTATGTTATAGTATATTTTATGCTAATTAAAACTTCTTAACATAATATAACTTTGTGGTCAATCCCATATTTCACATATTCCCAGGAGCTCTCTGAAAGGAAGGGGAGGTAATAATATACTACTGGAAACTTTCTAAGAAATGACTTAACATAAAAAACAGCATGAAACCAATCCATGGATCCTACTGTTAAACAAATGTGTGCTGTTGATGGGTGACAAAAAATGAGAGAAAGGCATTTACATTTCCTAAGGGGCTAGGCACGCTCAGCTTGTTCCTTTAACTAATATAGGAATATATGCTACAGGAAAGTGAGACTACCCTGTTCCCTAAAATCCAAACTCTATGTCCTACTGTGGCTGACAAATGCAAGCTCAGAGTTGCAGGGCTGCCTTCTCACAATGCACTGAGTCAACCAGTTACTAGTGGGTGAACCAAAGCAGGCTGTTCTGTTTCATGAAATTAAAGATAAAGAATGTGAATACACTTCTGAAGGTGTTTNGGGGGATAAGTGTTGACTAGAGACCCAAGAGACATGCATTGCATCCTCACAGTGGATCTGAAACATGTTTTAATTATATTCATTCCACTCTGCATTTTATCTGTACCTCAAGCACCTATCACAGTATTCAGTATAGAACATTCACATGATAAATATTTGTGGGAAGGAGGAAGGGAAAGAGGAAATGGGGGGAGAGAAAGGAAAGCAGGCAAAAGTGCTTCCCACCTTTGGGGTTTCAGCTGAAATAAGTCATTTATTGAAGTTCTCNCTCTGCATTTTATCTGTACCTCAAGCACCTATCACAGTATTCAGTATAGAACATTCACATGATAAATATTTGTGGGAAGGAGGAAGGGAAAGAGGAAATGGGGGGAGAGAAAGGAAAGCAGGCAAAAGTGCTTCCCACCTTTGGGGTTTCAGCTGAAATAAGTCATTTATTGAAGTTCTCAAGGGCATTTGACCACACCTAACACCATATATTTATGGTGTTTTCTGCCAGTACCATAACAGGCATTACTGAGAAATAAAAACACAGAGAAATAGAATCACTTTACAGAAAGCCCAGCACACTACATGTGTTCCATAAATGTTAAAGGACTGAGTGTGTAAACAAGAACTTGGATGAGGGCAAGAATAGGAGGGGAGAGGTAGACAGGAAGGAAATGTAGTGCCCTGGGGAAGTGGTAGTGAAGGGAAGGCAGAAGGTAGCAACTGAGCAATAACTGTGCAAAGAGATCTTATAAAGCTACTGTCAGAGACTGCCAAGAGCAGTGGTTTTGGAGACAGGCAGTACTGGGTTTGACTTTGACCTCTACGTTTATTAGCTATATAAAGTCTTCAAGCCTCAGTTTCCTCATTAGTAAAATGAGAACAAAATAAGCACATGTTTTTATTGTTCTTGAGAGGAATGAGTGAGGTCAGGCACATAATGTACTAGGTAGAGAGCCTAGTCCTGAGGAAGTGCTCCATAAATGGTAGATGATGGTATGGATCTTACATGATGCTAATCTCAGTGGCTCACCCTTACTCTGTTGATGTGTCAAAGCCTTCCTCCGGAACCTTTCTCACCTTGAGACCCAGGAGACGGATACATGGAGACGACTTCTTTTCAGTGCAGAGCAGAGTGCTACATGTCTTTTGTTAACCACCTTTTGTACATCTCTTTTGTTAACTGGTCTACACTTTTTAAGTGCCTTTTGCCCTGACTCCAGAGGCCATAGGAAATGTAAGGAGAAGGGAAACTCATCTCAGTGCATCTCAGAGAGCAAGCCTTGAGTCTTCTACCATCGGGAAACCAAACCTACCTTTTCAGCTCATTTTCCATCACTCCTATACTTGAGTCATCAACTTCACTTCGAAGTAGATAGTTTTCAACCTGTGTTCCCCAGTATGCCTGCACATTCCTACGAAGAAGTCTGAGTTAATGCCATGCTATCCCAACTGCCTTCACTTGACACAGGGAGGTCATGATTGCTCTAAGAAGATGCCATTTGAGCAGAGTGCTGAAGGATGATTAGAAGGAGCATGTCTTGCCATGATTTGGGGGAAGGAAATTTCTAGGAAACAAATTGTTCATATCTACAAATGTCTAATATTTCATAGAAGTGATTAAAAACTTCATGAGAAAAATAAAGTGAAAGTTGCTCAGTCATGTCTGACTCTTTGTGACCCCATGGACTATACATTCCATGGAATTCTCCAGGCTAGAATACTGGAGTGGGTAGCCTTTCCCTTCTCCAGGGGATCTTTCCAACCCAGGGATAGAACCCAGGTCTCTGGCATTGGAAGCAGATTCTTTACCAGCTGAGCCATAAGGGAAGCCCAAGAACACTGAAATGGGTAGCCTACCCCTTCTCCAGCGGACTTTCTTGACCCAGGAATCAAACCAGGGTCTCCTGCATTGCAGGAGGAGTCTTTACCAACTGAACTATTAGGGAAAATAAAATAGATATCAAATACATAAATGACATAAAATAACAATGCACATAAAAGAAACTATTAAGTGCTGGAGAAGGAAGTTCATGCTTCTTCCTACTAATCATGGAATTCATTTTTTTCCCTTTTTTATTATATTTTTAACTGGAGGATAATTGCTTTACAGTACTGTGTTGGTTTCTGTCATATATCAGTATGAATTAGCCATAGGTATACATATGTCTCGGAGAAGGCAATGGCACCCCACTCCAGTACCCTTGACTGGAAAATCCATGGACAGAGGAGCCTGGTGGGCTGCAGTCCATGGGGTCGCTAAGAGTCGGAGATGACTGAGTGGCTTCACTTTCACTCTTCACTTTCATGCATTGGAGAAGGAAATGGCAACCCACTCCATTGTTCTTGTCTGGAGAATCCCAGGGACAGGGGAGCCTGGTGGGCTGCCGTCTATGGGGTCACACAGAGTCGGACACGACTGAAGCGACTTAGCGCAGCAGCAGCATACATGTCTCCTCTCTCCCTCCCACCCATGGAATTTCAAATTAAGGCATCTTTGCTGTACCATTTTACTTCTACCAGGTTAATATTAATAAAACAACAAAAAATCTTAAAATCATAGCATACTACTGGGAAAATTCTGGTGAAAATGGCATGGTCACACCCTCATGACATAAAAAGCCTGCACTACTTATTTTAGACAGCAACATGAAAATAATTAGAAGCTGTAAAATTTCTTTATAGCCTTTGCCCTAATAATTCCACTCTATGACCCTTATCCTGGAAAAGTCTGTTTGCAGTAAACCATGCAGAGATGTTCATAATAGGTTTGGTTATAATCATAAATACTTGAAATTGAAATGTCCAAGACTAGACTACAAGTAACTAAATTCTAATACATTAACCAATGCAATATTATGTAGTAGCCACTAAGACAATGAACAAACTTAGGAAATGGTTATGAAGATTACCTGAATAAAGCAAAATGTAAAGTGATATACACAATAATGGTTACTATCATGTATTAATATAAATACGGATACCCATCACACAGACTATTTTCCTTTCTTTTCATATAACTTTGAATTCCCCAGATCTTGACAACCTTCCACATAGTTTCAGATCTTGACAACCTTCCACATAGTTTTCTGAATATAAGGAGTGTGCGAGAGTGTATGTGGGTTCGTGTGTAGGTCGATGTGTGTATTGGGGTAAGTGAGGAAAGTTTCAAAGGGAAGAAGGGAACATATGAGTGAAAGACGATTCACAACATGTGAACAAGCACTTTCTTTTTTATAACTCCTGAAGAAAAGCTTGTCTTTTTCATCTAGAAGAAATCATAGAAAAAGGCTTACTAAATGCCTACTGTTTAACCCTGGCAACTTTTTAAGGGGTGGGAATTTCCCCGTGCTTTAAATTGGTGCCCTGGATGTAAGCAGAGCCTAGCAGTGATAACCTCTAGGTCACCAGTCAATGGGTCCAGGGGCAAAGAGACTGCTGAAGTATTTTTAGGCTGATAGAAGCAAAAGATGGCATTAGGAGGAACCAGTGACAGCTTGCTTACTAATTCACAGCATGAAAATGCAGATGCTCTTCTTGGCTTCCCAGTTGCCTCATTCTTTCACAACCTGTCCCAGCCGGGGAAGAGCAGACTTTGTGCACAATTGTGGACTGAGGTGCCGGCTTGCACACACCTTCATGCTTTGCTCACTGCCCACACTGCCATTACAGGTGCCAGAGAATGAGGTCAGTGGCTTGCTAGGAGCCTGCTCCATCAGCAGTCCCAGTTTCTCCAGCACCAGCAAAAGGGAAGAATTAGAACTTCTCAGAAACAGATTTTGTAGCAGTTCTGCTTTTGTAAGAGCCGGTGCACAAGACAGGCTGCCTGCCTCAATTCCGTCAGTGTGGAGATGCCACATGGTCTCTTAGGAAGGTCCTTTCAGCTAGATGGATGGCACTGGACAAGAGGCCCCCCCAACTCTGTGCCTCCGCTGTTCCTATTGGAAAAGAGGGGCAAACCCTCCCCAGTGTGAGTACTGAAGCATTTTACCATTTCCACTTTTACTTCATGATGGATTTTCAGGTTCTTAAAAATCGATGGCTCCCATTTCCCAAGAAACATCTCCATTTTCTCTGCATGACCCTTCATGATCTGGACCTTGATGCTTCTGCACAGCCATTTCCACGTCCTTCCTGGGCCCTCAGCCTCGCATTCTGTCCTTCACCTGCTATGGTCTGCTCGTCTCAGCTAGCCTTCCCTACTTTTGTATTTGTTTCTTAGTTTTCTTTTTGAGGAGATTCTTCTCTCATGATTTTGCTACCTTGCAACCTCTTCCAAGGACCATTCCCTGGACTTGGCCCTTGTTTCGCATCCTCACATCCAAACCAAAATCAGTCACGTCACAGTCACATCTTTGTTTCAGCACTTTGCCATGCTGCGTGTTGTGAGTGTGTGTGTGAGTGTGTATGTGTCTTCTCTACTAGAACATGAGCTCCTTCAGGGCCAGACCTGCCTCACTCATTTCTCTAACCTCTAGGCCTCTCTTGCCGTAGCTTTCCAATAAATGATTGTTGGACAAACAAATAAAAGCAATTTTCATACGCAGAGGCCTCCAGGGTCCTCTCAATGGCATCATTCCTCTGCCTTCTACCCATGCTGTCTATAAACTATTTATTTTCTTTAGGTATCGATCACATTTTTTTCAAAATCTTTAGCAGTATGATGTACACACTAAGTGCATAATAAAGACTAGTAATAGTATCATAATTTCTGTTGAATGTGATCTACTTCATCATGGGAATTAGTTATGGAGTAAAGACTCTGGACAGTGCAGAAGACTCACAATTGCACGAGATTACCAAAATGTACAGCATAAGAAGAATAAGAAGACAGGCTCTGAAATTTGTCAGATCTCTTTCATTATATTCCCTTCAATACCACATGAGCTTGGGTAAGTTATCTGACATTTCTAAAACTCAGCCTTCTATAAAACATGGATAATATTAATTTCCATAGCATTCTCATTAAGATTAAATAAAATTAAGAAGGTAAAATGCTTATCATTGTGCTCAGCACATGATACACACTCAGCAAACAAAAGGCATTATTGTTGNTAATAGTATCATAATTTCTGTTGAATGTGATCTACTTCATCATGGGAATTAGTTATGGAGTAAAGACTCTGGACAGTGCAGAAGACTCACAATTGCACGAGATTACCAAAATGTACAGCATAAGAAGAATAAGAAGACAGGCTCTGAAATTTGTCAGATCTCTTTCATTATATTCCCTTCAATACCACATGAGCTTGGGTAAGTTATCTGACATTTCTAAAACTCAGCCTTCTATAAAACATGGATAATATTAATTTCCATAGCATTCTCATTAAGATTAAATAAAATTAAGAAGGTAAAATGCTTATCATTGTGCTCAGCACATGATACACACTCAGCAAACAAAAGGCATTATTGTTGTTAATGCTGTCACAGGGGAAGTTCATAATAAAATAGTTTTTGTTATAACACTAAAATTTTTAATTGATCTATAGTTATATACACTGGTTTGGCCAAAACAAACCTTTTGAATAATCCAATATTTAGACTAGGTATTATCACCCATTTGTGATTTCATCATTAAGTCTATGAGATAGGTTTTCTTTAAAAAGGATCATCACCACACGTCCTCAGAAAAGGAAATAGTCAAGTGATTTTTCAAGGTCACCCAGCGTGAGTGCTGAAACCAAATGCTGAGATGTTTCCTCCACCATATACCACCGTAAACGTGGTCCAAGAGTTTGGACTTTGAAANAAACTTAGGAAATGGTTATGAAGATTACCTGAATAAAGCAAAATGTAAAGTGATATACACAATAATGGTTACTATCATGTATTAATATAAATACGGATACCCATCACACAGACTATTTTCCTTTCTTTTCATATAACTTTGAATTCCCCAGATCTTGACAACCTTCCACATAGTTTCAGATCTTGACAACCTTCCACATAGTTTTCTGAATATAAGGAGTGTGCGAGAGTGTATGTGGGTTCGTGTGTAGGTCGATGTGTGTATTGGGGTAAGTGAGGAAAGTTTCAAAGGGAAGAAGGGAACATATGAGTGAAAGACGATTCACAACATGTGAACAAGCACTTTCTTTTTTATAACTCCTGAAGAAAAGCTTGTCTTTTTCATCTAGAAGAAATCATAGAAAAAGGCTTACTAAATGCCTACTGTTTAACCCTGGCAACTTTTTAAGGGGTGGGAATTTCCCCGTGCTTTAAATTGGTGCCCTGGATGTAAGCAGAGCCTAGCAGTGATAACCTCTAGGTCACCAGTCAATGGGTCCAGGGGCAAAGAGACTGCTGAAGTATTTTTAGGCTGATAGAAGCAAAAGATGGCATTAGGAGGAACCAGTGACAGCTTGCTTACTAATTCACAGCATGAAAATGCAGATGCTCTTCTTGGCTTCCCAGTTGCTTCATTCTTTCACAACCTGTCCCAGCCGGGGAAGAGCAGACTTTGTGCACAATTGTGGACTGAGGTGCCGGCTTGCACACACCTTCATGCTTTGCTCACTGCCCACACTGCCATTACAGGTGCCAGAGAATGAGGTCAGTGGCTTGCTAGGAGCCTGCTCCATCAGCAGTCCCAGTTTCTCCAGCACCAGCAAAAGGGAAGAATTAGAACTTCTCAGAAACAGATTTTGTAGCAGTTCTGCTTTTGTAAGAGCCGGTGCACAAGATAGGCTGCCTGCCTCAATTCCGTCAGTGTGGAGATGCCACATGGTCTCTTAGGAAGGTCCTTTCAGCTAGATGGATGGCACTGGACAAGAGGCCCCCCCCAACTCTGTGCCTCCGCTGTTCCTATTGGAAAAGAGGGGCAAACCCTCCCCAATGTGAGTACTGAAGCATTTTACCATTTCCACTTTTACTTCATGATGGATTTTCAGGTTCTTAAAAATCGATGGCTCCCATTTCCCAAGAAACCTCCCCATTTTCTCTGCATGACCCTTCATGATCTGGACCTTGATGCTTCTGCACAGCCATTTCCACATCCTTGCTGGGCCCTCAGCCTCGCATTCTGTCCTTCACCTGCTATGGTCTGCTCATCTCAGCTAGCCTTCCCTACTTTTGTATTTGTTTCTTAGTTTTCTTTTTGAGGAGACTCTTCTCTCATGATTTTGCTACCTTGCAACCTCTTCCAAGGACCATTCCCTGGACTTGGCCCTTGTTTCACATCCTCACATCCAAACCAAAATCAGTCACGTCACAGTCACATCTTTGTTTCAGCACTTTGCCATGCTGCGTGTTGTGAGTGTGTGTGTGAGTGTGTATGTGTCTTCTCTACTAGAACATGAGCTCCTTCAGGGCCAGACCTGCCTCACTCATTTCTCTAACCTCTAGGCCTCTCTTGCCGTAGCTTTCCAATAAATGATTGTTGGACAAACAAATAAAAGCAATTTTCATACGCAGAGGCCTCCAGGGTCCTCTCAATGGCATCATTCCTCTGCCTTCTACCCATGCTGTCTATAAACTATTTAAAATATTTTCTTTAGGTATTGATCACATTTTTTCAAAATCTTTAGCAGTATGATGTACACACTAAGTGCATAATAAAGACTAATAATAGTATCATAATTTCTGTTGAATGTGATCTACTTCATCATGGGAATTAGTTATGGAGTAAAGACTCTGGACAGTGCAGAAGACTCACAATTGCACGAGATTACCAAAATGTACAGCATAAGAAGAATAAGAAGACAGGCTCTGAAATTTGTCAGATCTCTTTCATTATATTCCCTTCAATACCACATGAGCTTGGGTAAGTTATCTGACATTTCTAAAACTCAGCCTTCTATAAAACATGGATAATATTAATTTCCATAGCATTCTCATTAAGATTAAATAAAATTAAGAAGGTAAAATGCTTATCATTGTGCTCAGCACATGATACACACTCAGCAAACAAAAGGCATTATTGTTATGTTAATGCTGTCACAGGGGAAGTTCATAATAAAATAGTTTTTGTTATAACACTAAAATTTTTAATTGATCTATAGTTATATACACTGGTTTGGCCAAAACAAACCTTTTGAATAATCCAATATTTAGACTAGGTATTATCACCCATTTGTGATTTCATCATTAAGTCTATGAGATAGGTTTTCTTTAAAAAGGATCATCACCACACGTCTTCAGAAAAGGAAATAGTCAAGTGATTTTTCAAGGTCACCCAGCGTGAGTGCTGAAACCAAATGCTGAGATGTTTCCTCCACCATATACCACCGTAAACGTGGTCCAAGAGTTTGGACTTTGAAGAGGGATCCGAGGTAGCTCCAAAGTAACTCTATCTTCAATTCTGAAAGGGGATTTGTAAATCCAGTCTCATTTTGAATAAACTCTTTATAACCCCACTTCAAAGAATAGGAAGTTGGTGTTTAAACTAGTTTCCTTCAGCCTCTAACCTCAATCTCCTTTTTATGCCAGTGGCTTTCTATGACAAATAAATTCTGCTTCCATGTTGAATTGTATATTTCAATAAACTGATAAGAAGTGCACCGCTTAAGATCTCTTAAGCCAAGAGCAAGTTGGTGGACAAAGATAACCCCCAAACTGATCCTCTCTAAATTGCGGAGTGAAGTCCATATAAAAAGGAGATATGGAGGAATAAGGTGGAGCCAGATGTGCCAGACTGATGGCACTGATGGGCCCAAGTCTTCACATCCCTTGAGTCCGGACTCAGCCATAGGACATGCTTGGGCCGCTGGGACATTAGCAAACATGATGTGAGCAGGGGCATGATGATCACGTGAACAGTGAGGTATTTCCCTCTTGCTCCTCTGCCACAAACACCCCCAGATAAGACCCCCAGATAAGAAGGATGAGAAACTAGCGCAGAACTGAGTCGCCCTCAGTCATCCCAGCCTGAACAACAGGAGCCAAGTCAACATCCTGCTGACCCCACAGACACCCAGAGACTCACAGAGAGAATGCAGGCATGAAACACAAAGCCATCAGGTCACCACAGCTGACCACACACACGNATTAGCAAACATGATGTGAGCAGGGGCATGATGATCACGTGAACAGTGAGGTATTTCCCTCTTGCTCCTCTGCCACAAACACCCCCAGATAAGACCCCCAGATAAGAAGGATGAGAAACTAGCGCAGAACTGAGTCGCCCTCAGTCATCCCAGCCTGAACAACAGGAGCCAAGTCAACATCCTGCTGACCCCACAGACACCCAGAGACTCACAGAGAGAATGCAGGCATGAAACGCAAAGCCATCAGGTCACCACAGCTGACCACACACACGACATGAGTGAGCTGGCCAACAGAAAAACCACCGAGCCAACCTGCGCACTCTTACACTAAATAAAGTCTTATATTTTAAAGACATTCAGATTTACAGAAGCTTCTTTTGCAGCATTATTATGGAATAGATCACTGAAATGTTCTAATGTTAAAGAACTTAGCCTGGTTGTCTTAAAGTACATNGACATGAGTGAGCTGGCCAACAGAAAAACCACCGAGCCAACCTGCGCACTCTTACACTAAATAAAGTCTTATATTTTAAAGACATTCAGATTTATAGTAGCTTCTTTTGCAGCATTATTATGGAATAGATCACTGAAATGTTCTAATGTTAAAGAACTTAGCCTGGTTGTCTTAAAGTACATAAGATAATTACTTAAAAATTGTGTTGGTTAGGAAGAAAAGGGCAATTAACATTATAACACATTTGCTTATAGGTTTTACAACAACACAATCAATCTGAGATTTGGCCCTTTCTTTGAAGAATCTCAAAAGTTTGTATTTTAGAATCTCCACTGCTTGTTGGGCGTATTAGTTTCTCTAAAAAGGAATCCTCCAATTTCTTGCCCAACTATTTAGAATTCTGAAAGATATGCATAGGACAGAAGTTAAAAGTCTTATGAGTCAATGAGATTTTAGCTTTACTCCCTATTTTCCGTGGACTGTATAGTCCATGGAGTCACAAAGAGTCGAACATGACGGAGTGACTTTCACTTTCAGTTTCCCTATTTTCAGCATAGTTTTTCAGCATTGGCCTCCAATGGATGTGTTGTCTGAGTCCAAAGCCTCTTTAGTCCATTTATCTGAAGAAAACCCTCCCTGTTCCTACCAGAGTGAGGAGGGTGGGTTACGTGGCTGCACAAGGTGGATGATTTATTGCGTAGCCTAACACTATGCAAGCTTTCACAGGATTCCTCTGTTTCCAGCCCTTTCCCTTGGAGTATCCTTCAGTCAGTTCAGTTCAGTTCAGTCACCCAGTCATGTCCGACTCTTTGCGACCCCATGAATCGCAGCACGCCAGGCCTCCCTGTACATTACCAACTCCCGGAGTTCACTCAGACTCGCATCTATCAAGTCAGTGATGACATCCAGCCNTGTGAATGCCTCCTGAAGCTTGTCAAGTTCAAGTTGAGACTTGAAGGCAAACAATAAAAACTAGGCTGAAAGGGAAGAGAGAACGAGAAAAGAAGGAAGAGAAGTGCTCCTGTCAAAGTGAACCATTTATTCAAGGGCCCATAAGTGGAAGAGCACATGACAGGGAGTTCAGTAGGGCTGTGGCACACAGTCTAAGATGAGAGGAAGACGATGTGGGCAAGATGGCAACCGAGGACATGAAAGGCCTTTGAATGCTGGTGAAGGGCTGAGGCCATGTTCTGAGGGTGATGAGGAGTCAGTGCAGGGCCAAGATTTCCCACTGCTTGGAGGTTCATCTGGAACTAAAGAGGCTGGAGGGGTCCACCAGAGACATAGCAACAGGAGGTGGTAGAGGTCTGGACCACAGTAATGGGAGGGTTGAAAAGAACTGTACATGTGTGAGAGTGTGTGTGTGTGCATGCAGGTGTGTGAGTCTAGTATAATCACCATCATTTTTCACCCAAGTAGTCAAAGGGAAGAGATCTGGTCTATAAATGCTGCAATTATACCCACAGATAGCACACAAAAGCAGTCTTTTGAGCACGTGCCCAATTGACTGGTCACTGCTGGGAAATGTAATCATCAGATAGCTTCATAGGTGGAAATTAAACAAACACATTGACTCTCAGGTTGCTCAGGAAATGCCAAATGGAGTCTGAAGTCCTATTTGGTTACTGAGGCTTGCAAATGTAGAGACGGAGGCTCTTAGGACCATTGTCTTTAAAGCAATCCCACATTTCAACCCAGGAGGAGACACTGAAGCCACCCAGAACTTGTTTGTCACTAATCTGGAAAAGCAAATAAGTGAATTAACCTAGTATCGCAAATCCCCAAACATAGCATTTTTATGTAAACAGTTGTGAGGTCTTACACACTTTGTGAAGCCTAGATAGATGACAATTCTCATTGTTCGAAACTTTATTCATGATGTGTCCAGGAGAGAATTAAGTATATTAGCAACAGAAAGTAAATAAGGCAAAATTTAGATATGCTGAGGCATTGGTCATCTGGGAGGTAAGAAATGTCAAATAAAGAGGATTTCAGTTACTTAAAAAATTGTCCAAATGGCAGTCATACAAAGCCCAAAAAAGAAATTAAATGGATATAAGCTCAGAGACCAAAGAAGAATTCATCATTACGTAAGAAGTCAGCAAAAATGGCTATTTTGCCCACAGCTAAGCCAGGCGGAGGTGGGAGAGTGGGGAGAGGTGACAGAAAGGTTCTTGGTCACCACAGTGATTATGGCAGATGATAATCAGTTTCATGGCTGAGACTCAATTTATCACACTGGTCCATAGCCTAGACTAGTGGTTCTCAAAGAGAGTCCTAGAAAAGTGCTCTGAGTACTCCAAAATGTGAATGCTTTCATTTCATCAGCAAATGGCACATTCTTCCATGTACTTTTATTTTTATGTATAACTAAAGATGACCTACTAATAATCCACTGTGGAAAATAATTATGGATTAATAAAAGTAACCCACTATCACTATTTAGGGGCTGAGGGTTACAAACTACCTTGCAAATTGTAGAGTTCCTTTTCTGCACATGTACCTACAGAGAGCTGGAACTGCCACAATTGTAAAGTGGAACACTGTGCTGTCAGTATGATAAAATATTTGCTCACTGCTTACTATGTGCCAACCACCATGCTTAGTGTAGGTGACACAATGGTAAGCAAGAATGGCTTAGGCTCTGCCTTCATAGAATACAAGCTCTATTAGGAGAGTTCATCAGAGTTGTCTAAGTTGATCATGACAGGTTCTGGCCATAAAGGTGTCATGTTCGGTGGTTCTGAGCCATTAGTGGAATTCAGAGCTGCTGCTGCCAGTGATTCCTAAAACTGATCATCAGAATTCATGAGCCACTTTATAACTCAAATTCAGGGGCCTGCCATAGACCTAGTAAGTCTGAATCTCTCAGCAGAGGAGCCTGGGAATACCTATATTTAACAAACTACTCAAGTACTTCTCAACATTAAATTTTGAGAAGCAGTGGGAGAAAACTCACCATGGTTAGAGAAAATATATGAGTAATTTCAATCCCTAAATGTATCTAACAATAATGTGTTTCTCACCAGTCTCTCATCTTCTCTCACGATGCTGATGCAAGATTGCTCTGGTACCAAACTTAGTTCTCTAGTCATGCCAAAATAGACACAGAGTCCTACTTTCTGCTTTTGTTGCTTGTGCTTTTTGTGTCATATTCATAGTCTAAAAGTTTCATAGTTTAAGGTCTTAAGCCTCTAATCCAAGTGAGTTAATTTTTATGCATGATGTAAAACAAGGATGCAATTTGATTCTTTTGCTTATAGACATCCAGTTTTCTCAATAATACTAAATGAAGACATTATACTTTCTCTACCAGGCACATTTGTTGAACATTACGATTGAATATGCATGATTTATTTCTGGGCTCTCTATTCTGTTCCATTGGTCTATTTCTCTGTTCTTACACCAGTTCAATATTGTTTTAATTACTTTAGCTTTATAACATAGTTTGAGGTCAGGAAATGTAATATCTCCAGCTATGTTCTTACTCAAGATTGTTCTGGCTATTTAGGGTCTTTTGTGGTTCCGTATGATCTTTAAGAACTTTAGAGTTTTTTCCGTTTCTGTAAAAAGAAAAACGGTACTGGGATTTCTGATAAGGAATGCATTGAATCTGTAGCTTGTTTAGGGTAATATAAACATTTTAACAGTCTTAAGTCTTCCAATCCATGAACGTGAGATGTCTTTCCATGTCTTTGTCTTATTTTACTTTTTTAATCGATGTTATAATTTTCAGTATACAAGTCTTTCATCTTTTTAAGTTTCTTCTGAAGTATTTTATTCTTTTTGAGGCTTTGATGCTATTCTAAATGAGACTGTTTCCTTAATTTTCTTTGGCTCATTGTTAATATGCAAAACACATTGGATTTTTGCATGTTGATTTTTTGCATCCTGCAAATTTACTAAAGTGCTTTACTAGTTCTAGCAGGTTTGTGTGTGTGTGAAGTCTTAAGGGTTTACTACATATGATACTATTGGGGAAAGTGGATATTCACATGGAAAGAAAGAAATTGTTCCCTTACGTTATACCACACAAAAAAATCAACTCAATTATATTGAAGACTTAAATACAGAATTTGAAAGCGCAAAACTTCTAGAAGAAAACATAGGGGAAAAAATATGAATTTTTGTTTCAGTAATGATTCCTTGGATATGACAATAAAAACGAGAATAGACATGGAACTGCATCAAGCTAAAAAGCTTCTGCACAGCAAAAGAAACAACACAATACAAAGGTAACCCATAGAACGGCAAAAATATTTCCAAACAGTGTATTTGATAAAAGGTCAATATTCGAATATATAAGAAACTCCTACAACTCTAGCAATAAAATAAAAACAAATAATATGATTTTAAAAGTGGGCAAAGGATTTGAATAAGCATTTCCTCAAAGAAGGCATACAAATAGACAGTTGGAACATGAAAGGATGCTCCACATTTTTCATTATAAGGAAAATACAACCCCAAACCACAATAAGATATCTCCTCACACCTATCTGAGTGGCTGTTATCCAAAAGAAAACAACAAGTATTGGCAAGAATGTGGAGAAAGAACTTTTGTACACAGTTGGTAGGAATGTAAACTGGTGTACCTACTGTGGAGAGCAGTATGAAGGTTACTCAAAAAAAATTTTTTTTAATAACTGCCATATGATCCAGAAATCCCACTGTTGGGTATGTATTCACAAGAATTGAAATCAGGGCTTGAAGAGATACCTGCCCTCTCACATTTACTGCAATGTTATTTTCAATAAGCCAATGTATGGAAACAATCTAAATGTCCCTCAATGGACGAAGAAAATGTACACACAATGAAATATTAGTGGCCTTAAGAGAAAGCCTGCTATATGTGACATCATGGATGAACCTGGAAGATACTATGCTCAGTGTAATAAGCAAGTCATAAAAGGACAAACACTACATGATTCTACTTATATGAGTTATCTAAAATAAGTCAAACTCATACAAATAGAAAGTAGGGGCTGGGGGTCAAGGGAAATGTAGGTTCAATGAATATATAGGTTTGGTTACATAAAATAAGTAAGTTCTAGAGGTTTGCTTACAGTATCATACCTGTAGTCAACAGTATTGCATTGTGTACTTAAAAATTTTTTAAGAGGATCAATCTCATGTTGTGTTCTTATCATAATTAATAAAAATTAAATATATTATAATAACAAAAATAAAAGTAGAACATAGGGTGTTTTGCCCAGAGAACTAGCCAAATATCTCCTCCTTTTTGTCTAAGCTAGTTTTGTCTCAGCATCCTAAGAATGTGCCACAAAGACTATAACTGACAGGGACCTGGTTATTTCTGAGATCAGTTCAGTTGCTCTGTCATGTCTGACTCTTTGCAACCCCATGAACCACAGCATGCCAGGCCTCCTTGTCCATCACCAACTGTCAAAGTCTACCCAAACCCATGTCCATTGACTCAGTGATGCCATCCAACCACCTCATCCTCTGTCATCCCCTTCTTCTCCTGCCCTCAATCTTTCCCAGCCTCAGGGTCTTTTCAAAGAGTCAGCTCTTCGTGTCAGGCAGCCAAAGTATTGGAGTTTCAGCTTCAATATCAGTCCTTTCAATGAACACCAGGGCTGATATGCTTTAGGATGGACTAGTTGGATCTCCCTGCAGTCCAAGGGACACTCAAGAGTCTTCTCCAACACCACAGTTCAAAAGCATCAATTCTTCGGTGCTCAGCTTTCTTTATAGTCCAATTTTCACAACCATACATGACTACTGGAAAAACCATAGCCTTGACTAGACAGACCTTTGTGGACAAAGTAATATCTCTGCTTTTTAATATGCTGTCTAGGTTGGTCATAACTTTTCTTCCAATGAGTAATTGAATTGAAGTTGCTCAGTTGTGTCCAACTCTTTGCGACCCTATGGATGGCAGCCCACCAGGCTCCTCCATCCATGGGATTTTCCATGCAACAGTCCTGGAGTGGATTGCCATTTCCTTCTTCAGGGGATCTTCCCAACTTGGGGACTGAACCTGGGTCTCCCGCATTGTAGACAGACGCTTTACCATCTGAGCCACCAGGGAGTGAGCGTCTTTTAATTTCTTGTCTGCAATCACCATATGCAGTGATCTTGGAGCCCCCAAAAATAAAGTCAGCCACTGTTCCCACTGTTTCCCCATCTATTTGCCATGAAGTGATGGGACTGGATGCCATGATCTTAGTTTTCTGAATGTTGAGCTTTAAGCCAACTTAGATATACTTTATTCAGTTAGTTAATAAATGTTATTGGGTGTGTTGTAAACTAACACTGTGCTAGGTTATGGATTTAAATTAAGCAAAATCAAACATCACCCTTGATCTTACATTGGGAAGACAACCATAGGAATAAATGTATTATTACTAACAGAAGTTCTAGATATAAAAGGAATATAATTTTAGGAGCATAATTCTTAGAGGCTTTATTAAAAAAAAAAGAAGAAGTTTTACTAGACTGTAGAGTCAGAGTAGTCCTACCTGATTCATTTATGCTTAAACTGACCAGAAGGATGAGGAAAAAGCATGCAGATAAAGTAGAAAAGTGGGGAAAGTAATATCCAGATAGAATGCTGAGTCCAAAGGCTCAGGAATAAGATAGAAAAGGAGTGTTTGATGTACCAAAAGAAGATAAGACAGACCTAAAAGACTGGTCCAGAACTCCTAAATGANGGATGAGGAAAAAGCATGCAGATAAAGTAGAAAAGTGGGGAAAGTAATATCCAGATAGAATGCTGAGTCCAAAGGCTCAGGAATAAGATAGAAAAGGAGTGTTTGATGTACCAAAAGAAGATAAGACAGACCTAAAAGACTGGTCCAGAACTCCTAAATGAAATACATTAGTCATTGCAAATCTACTGTTCAAATACATATGAACCTAATGGCTGAAGGCCTATAAATAAAGCCTGTTCATAGTCTTCATGTTTGTTACCATCATCATCATTGTCATCATCATCACTAATAATTTTTGAGCATTTTCTATAGGTTTTATTGCTGCTAAGCCCTATCTGCCTGCAATGCAGGAGACCAGAGTTCAATCTCTGGGTCGAGAAGATTTCCTGGAAAAGAGGATGGCTACCCACTCTAGTATTCTTGCCTGGAGAATTCCGCGGAGAAAGAAGCTTGGCAGGCTATAGTCCATGGGGTTGCCAAAAGTCAGCCAAGACTGAACTATTAACACATAGTTCAGTTCAGTTCAGTTCAGTCGCTCNAATGAACTTACAAAACAGAAAGAGACTCACAGACTTTCAGAATGAACTTATAGTTGCTGGTGGGAAGGAATAGTTACGAAGTTTGGGAAGATCATGTATACACTGCTATATTCAAAATGGATGGCCAAAAAGGACTATTGTATATAGCACATGGAACTCTACTCAGTGTCACCTGTCAGCCTAGACGGAAAGAGGGTTTGAGAGAGAAGGGATACATGTATATATATGGCTGAGTCCCTTCTGCTGTTCACCTGAAATTATTAATACCACAACATTGTTGATTGGCTATAATCCAATACAAAATAAAAAGTTTCAGAAAAAGATGTGGTACATATACACAATGGAGCATTGCTTTACCATAAAAAGGAATGAAATAAGGTCATTTGTACAGATGTGGATAGAGTCTGTCATACAGACTAAAGTAAGTCAAAAAGAGAATAAACAAACTCTGTGTATCGATGCATATATGTAGAATCTAGGAAAATGGTACCGATAAGCCTATTTGCAAGGCAGGAACAGAGACACACATGTGGAAAACAGATGTGTAGATATGGTGGAGAGCGGGATGACTTGGGAGATTAGAATGTACATATATACACCACTATGTGTAAAATATATAACTAATGGGAACCTGCTGTGTAGCACAGGGAGCCCAGCTCTGTGCTCTGTGGTGACCTAGGGGTGGGCGGGGCAATGGGAGGGAGGTCAGAGAGGGAGAGAGTATATGTTCACAAATGGCTGATTCACTTTGTTGTATAGCAGAAACAACACAACACTGTAAAGCAACTATGCCCCATTTTTGTAAGAGTTTACATTTGCACTAAATTAGAAGCTACTGGTATCCCAAGACTTATTGAAGATCTGAAAATGGCTTTTAAGAGTGCAGCCAGGTTTGATCAGATTGTGAGACTTAATCAATATTTGGCTTGTCCATACTACCCAGGCTAATAGGTCATTGTGCTTGGCACCATACAGACACAATAGAAATATAAAGTGAAGGATGGAGAGGGAAGCTCTTTGTCCATTTGAAGGTATAATTGTTTAGTTACATGAGTGACATAGACAAATATCAACTTAGAACATTTATAAATTTACTTATACATCCGTATGTCAAATCACCAACAAAAATAGTATAAGGAGTTTGAAAAGCTCCATTTCACTCTTATCAAGTCACACATGTACCTCTGATATCTTGATTACCATCAGAGCCACTTTTTGAATCAAGTTGTCCAAAGCAGTAACATCAGAGCCATATCAGCTGTTTGAGGTAGAGTTCTGTTTGTGTCAGCCTATCATGAAGCCCCTGGAAGTCTTTGCTTAAGTTGTGACATGACATTCCCATAACACTGACAGAGAAGCTGAGCAGGAGTTCCAGACAAGAAGGTAGAAGAGATAGAAGTCAGACTTACACGGGAACTTATAAGACTTCCCAAAGTGCAAGCTGTTTAAGCAGGTCAGCTCTGGTGAAACGTATCAAATGTACAGTCCTGGCAGCACACTCGTCACAACAGAGATATCTGAGATAACCTTTAATGAATTGGAATAGTTTTACCACCTTAAGGAAGTTGGGTACAACTGGAAATAAAAATTTCATCTTAACTTGCAGTATCTATGACCCTGAAATGTATCCAAGTCAAACACTTGGGGTTTTGTGACAGAGAATAGACCTACAACCACCAGCTGTGATGGTGCATAAGTTATTTTCTATGGCTTGGTTCCTTCATCTATAAAATGAAGGTAAATTGTCAACTTGCAAGTCAGAATCAAAGGGCACAACATTTATAGCCCGGTGACTGGGCACAAAACAAGCATGTAATAAAGAGTAGCTACTATTACAGTTTTTAATATTCATTCATTCATTCACTCCAATAAATATTGATTATCTACTACATATCAGGAACTGTCCAATATCACATTTGCAGACTTTAGTTGTTGGAATAGCATCTTAATTATTTTAGTCATTGCTTCAAATAACTTCTAAAGCTATTATCTTAGATTTTCCTTTTTAAAGGGTCTATTTATTTTTGGCTGTGCTGGGTCGTTGTTGCTGCATGCAGGCTGTTTCTAGTTGTGGTGAATGGAGGCTACTTTCTAGTTGCAGTACACAGGCTTCTCATTGTGGTGGCTTCTCTTGTTGCAGAGCATGGGCTCTACACAAGTGGGCTTCAGTAGTTGTAGCACACGGATTCTAGAGTGGAGGCTCAGTAGCTGTGGCCCATGGGCTCAGTTTAGCTATCAAACCCATGTCCCCTGCACTGGCAGGTGGATTCTTAGCCACTGGACCACCAGGGAAGTCCTAGATTTTCTTTTAAGTTGACTTACTGCAATACCCAGTTTGCCTCCCTCTTAACACCAAATCTGTGAAATCACAGGTTTTACATGCTAGTTGTTTTTCTGGTCAATATTAACATAAACATGTAACAATTAAACTTGTATAAATGTTTATCCATGAGCCGCTTAAAATCATCTGTACTGGCCATACCTCACTTTGGAGATGATCAAGATGGGGTCTCCGTCCTCTAAGAGCTTTTCTTCTTCTGCCAAGCAAATCTGCAATCACATACAGGACAGGCATAGGCACTTGCTAGGAAGCATTTAGGAGCTGGCTGTCAGGCAGAGCCAATGAGATACATGGCCTGATGGAAAGGTGACCGCAGGGAAGTGGTTCTGAATGTGAGCGGGACTGAAAACTGATGGGCGAGTCCAAGATTCCCCTTAATGAATCTGAAAGTGGCAGGGTAATGCAATTACCTTTCTCTAACAGAGAGTTTCTGCTGTGGCACCCTGAGAATCACATTATGCACGCAGACCAGGCTCTGCTGAGAATACATTACACCTAATGAAATAAACCCATACATTCCTTGAGCGTCACCTGGCTGTCACACAGACTTCCCCTTATTGCATTATACGATAGTCTCATCACAGTATACTGTAAACAAGGGTACTAGCCACATCAACCAAGTGAGATCAAAGTCTGCAGTAATATATACAGAAAATCCTCCTCCTAGTCCCTCACTGCAAAGGGAAAGTGTGAACAAAAGCTTGAGCAGATAACTCAGGGCTGTGCTTTTGATCTCTCTTTCAAGGCTGGAAAGAAATTTGCAGGAATGGCCACTACAAGGAGCCCCTTCAATCTCCCCAACTCAGGACTGAAGGAAAGCACTGCAGTCAGGAGTATGTGTCAAAGAGCACCCATGCCTTCCCATCTCAGCATGCTAGGAGACCAAGAGCAAACAGACGTGCCCCAGACTATCGGTTCACTTATTCAGCAAATATTTGTGGAATATTAATATTTGCCAAGTGGGGGACAGACTCTGGGGAAACCAAGATGAATAAAACCCTACCGCTGCCCTCCTGGATTTCATACTGTAGCAACACACAAGCCAAAACATGCTTGCGAATCTGGGTGATACTAAAATAGAAACACCATATACAGTGGGAACAGTGCAATGAGGTCATGTGAAGGAACCCCTTGGCTCTGCTCTAGGAGATAAGAAGTCGAGGATCAGAGAGAAAAAGGCACAACTAGGGACTTGAATGGAGAAGGCAATGGCATCCCACTCCAGTACTCTTGCCTGGCAAGGGATTTTCTTAGAGGAAAAGAGAAGGGAAAGATGAGGGCTTACATTCCAAGAAGTAACAAAGGCAGAGGGACCAACTCCAGAAACAGCATGGCAGGATCAAGCATGATGGATTATTTGGCTAAGTGGAGGGGCATGGGCTGGATCATGTAAGGCCTTATAGGCCATGCTAATAATTTGGGCTTTCTCTGGAAAAAAAAAAGGGGGGGGAAATTCTTAATGTTAGATTTATACAATTAATTTCTTCAGTTCTGTTTCATTTTTCTAGTGCTGGCTCGGTCTCATGGGAGAGGCTCTAGAATGTTTCCTTCCTGGGGAATTCATTGTATATCTGATTGCACATGTTTTGAAGATGTGGTTATCAAGATCAGTTGAAATTAGAGAAATATGTGTTATAGGGAAGAACTTACTCCATGTTGAATCTGTTTTTTACNTTTCTAGTGCTGGCTCGGTCTCATGGGAGAGGCTCTAGAATGTTTCCTTCCTGGGGAATTCATTGTATATCTGATTGCACATGTTTTGAAGATGTGGTTATCAAGATCAGTTGAAATTAGAGAAATATGTGTTATAGGGAAGAACTTACTCCATGTTGAATCTGTTTTTTACTTAACATTTGCTTTCCACTGCTTCTGTTCACTAAAAAGATACTCTTCATATATAATGGCCTGGCTTGGGGAACGCTGCCCCTCTGCTAGAATATTAAACCAAAATGCCGGTGTACAAGATCCTGTACAACTGTGAATGACTACAGGAAGGAAGAAATTAACACAGCCCCTCCCTGAGGCTGGCCATTCCAGGACATATTTGCAAGATTAATGACTTTTTCACTTTACTTCTTCTCCTCCCTCATCTCTATTCTATAAAAAAACCTGGCATCCAGACCCTGATAAAATGGTTATTTTGAGACATTAGTCTGCCATCTTCTCTGTTTTCTGAATAAAATCATATTCCTTGCCTCTAATCAACCTGTCCTGTGGCAAGTGAAGTGAACTTGATCTCCATAACATATAAACTTACAATGTGTGTGCATGCTAAATCGCTTCAGTGGTGTGCGACTCTTTGTGACCTCATGGACTGTAGTCCACCAGGCTCCTCTGTCCATGGGGCTCTTCAGGCAAGAATACTGGAGTGAACTGCTAATGCCCTCCTCCAGGGGATCTTCCTGACCCAGGTGTCCAACCCAGGTCTCCTGCAGCTTCTGCATTGCAGGTGGATTCTTTACTGCTGAGCCACCAGGGAAGTTCATAAATTTACAATATTGCAAAGCAATTATCCTTCAATTAAAAGTAAATTTTAAAAATGTGAACTTACATACAAAAGATGCAAAAAATGAAAAACAAATTGAACAACAAGCTCTGGTAAGTGTACACCTTGAGAGGCATGGAGCATGGGAAAAAAAGAAACATTCCCCTCAATGAGCAACTTCTGCAGATGCCTCTCAGTATGCCTTGATATTAAGTTGACTCCATCATAAAGTTCTCCTAACTGAACTTGACTTTCCAAATACACCTATAAGCACTAACTTTCCTTTGCAAAAGGTTCAGGCTGATGCCCAGGGCAGTGCTGAATGCTGAGCGCTATAAGCCCCAGGCACTTCTGGCCTCACATGTATTGTTTGCTTACCAAGAATCAGTTGCTTTTGTCCTCAAAACTGCTTAAAGCTTTTATATTTGCTATAATGATCTAGTTTCTTTTAAAATACAGAAGTTAGTAAGATGTAAGACTAAAAAGAATTGCTTCTATGAAAACTAAATTGCTTTGTGAAGACTCTATAAAGGAGACTACCTATAAAAAAAAAAAAAACAGCCTCTGAAGAATTTATCACCTATTATAAAGTTACAGCAATTATGGGTGTGGTTTATTTAAGAAAGGCAAACGGTGTAGCCATCCTTAAGAAATGGTCTTGGTGTTAGATCAATGGTTAGGGAATTAACATATAAATGAGGTAAAATTTAAGTTAAAATAAAAATATTAAGGTGTGCTTAGTTCATCTTTTATGATTTAATTTTTTAAAGTTGAAGTTAAATAAATGATCAGCCCTGATCCATTCGGTTTAATAAAGTAATTGGGTTGCAGATTCATACTTTCAGTTATCAGGTTCTGGCTTTGCTACTGATTACTTGTGTGGTGCTGTACAAACTTTTAACATTTTATTCCCCAGTATCCTATGTACTAAACTGAGAAATATCAGTACCTACCTTATAGAACTATTCTAAGGGTTATACCTGTTAATGAGCCTAAAAGCTTAGCTTGGAACATGGTCCTTAATAAACGTATTATTTTGGTTTTTATTGTATCATCATTATCTTTGGGATGAGGCTGCAAATAACTTCCATTTCTACTTTATATACTTCTCCATTGTTACAATTTTTTTAACAATACCAGTATATAATTTATACTTAGTAAAAATAAAGATATTTAAATTTTGGAAATAAGTCAGAGGAAAAAAGTCTTTTTAACATNCCTGTTAATGAGCCTAAAAGCTTAGCTTGGAACATGGTCCTTAATAAACGTATTATTTTGGTTTTTATTGTATCATCATTATCTTTGGGATGAGGCTGCAAATAACTTCCATTTCTACTTTATATACTTCTCCATTGTTACAATTTTTTTAACAATACCAGTATATAATTTATACTTAGTAAAAATAAAGATATTTAAATTTTGGAAATAAGTCAGAGGAAAAAAGTCTTTTTAACATAGATAAGTGAAAATGTTCAAAGTCCATCCAGAAAATTGTTTAAAAATAGGAAACAATAGGGAAATATAGCAGATTTCTTGTTTTCACACAGTTGGATTAATTCTAGAATAATGGTCCACAGCAGGACTTACTGGAGGAAAGGTCCAGGTGNAGTCAGAGGAAAAAAGTCTTTTTAACATAGATAAGTGAAAATGTTCAAAGTCCATCCAGAAAATTGTTTAAAAATAGGAAACAATAGGGAAATATAGCAGATTTCTTGTTTTCACACAGTTGGATTAATTCTAGAATAATGGTCCACAGCAGGACTTACTGGAGGAAAGGTCCAGGTGAGGATGTGTAGATGAGTCTATACTGTCCCCAGATCAACCACAGGATGTTAGGGGCAGCTCCTTGGCTTCAAGAAACATGGGTCAGGCCATCATGGAATTGCACAGTGTGAGAGTGCTTTTGTCTTTAAAATACCTGTGAATATTAGAAACCCAGAAGGACAATGCAAAATGCAGAACAACTAATCCAATGAATGATAATAATTAGACCTTTCCATCAGCCACAAGAGCTTCCCTGTTGGCTCAACTGATAAAGAATCTCCCTGCAATGCGGGAGACCTGGGTTCGATCCTTGGGTTGGGAAGATCTTCTGGAGAAGGGAAAGGCTATCCACTCCAGCATTCTGGCCTGGAGAATTCCATGGACCGTATAGTCCATGGGGTTGCAGAGTCCCAATGGTCTCAGACACAATTGAGTAACTTTCATTTCACTTCACTTCACTTCATTAGCCTCAAAGACCACCACAACTTTTAGGACACATCCATGCTGGCATACCTCTACTATTTATCACAGCTTTGCTTATGCTTTAATTGCACAGAAGTCAGGACAGGAAGGTGAGGCTGCATGGATACAGAAAAAGAGGTATAGTTTGGTTCTTTTAATTAGCCCACCAGCATTTCAGCATGATGTTTCCAATGTTTAAATGCTATTTTTCAGTGCACATGTGTGTGTGTGTGTGTGTGTGTGTGTGTGTGTATGTGTATCTGGGAATTCATGCATATGTGTTAAGAACACCTTGGCAAATAAATAAAACAAAAAAGCTATATGGTCTTCAAAAACAGGTTCTCTATTTTTAAGAGAAGGGCAACTAAGCAATGAACATAGCCAGATTCCTTTCATCGTAATTCCATCCTCTGGTCTCTCCTGTCTCTACCCCCATAGAACAAGCCCTAAGTGTCTAAGCCACTGCCTGGATGATAAACCAAGGTCTGGGAACAGGGTACTCTCTCATTCTGTTGTTTAGTTGCTAAGTAGTATCTGACTCTTTTGTGACCCCATGGACTATAGCCTGCCAGGTTCTTCTGTCCATGGGATTTCCCAGGCAAGAATACTGGAGTGGGTTACCATTTCCTTCTCCAGGGGATTTTCTTGACCCAGGGATTGAACCCACATCTCCTGCATTGGCAGGCAGGTTCTTTACCCCTGAACTACCTGGTGCCAACTTTAACAACAGTTTTGTTACTGGGGCTGCCTGAGCTAACTTCCTTAAACCAGAGTAGAAGGCACACTTTGTAGTTCACCACCAAGCATGTGGACTCTGAGAACAGCAGATGACACAGATTAAAAACATGTGTGAGAAATTTCCTGTGCCGGAGCTTTCATTACTCTCAAGACAGTTATGCTTCGTCTTAACTTGCTGTGGTTGAATGCTCCCCAGTGTTCCAAAGAATTCATGTCTCCCAGTCACAAAAAAAAGAACAACAAAGCACTTCCATTACTACCCAAATAATTTGGCATCTGACTATAATATTTGTATGAACCACCTGGGTTGATTAATGAATCTGCTAAATGCCAAATCTCGTTTGTTCCCAAGGAAATGAAACTGATACAGAAATTATTTAGACAATTCCAGTCTCTCATGTGATTCTTATAAATGGATATTTAACTATATGGTACCTGATATTAGACTTTCTAAATCAAAATCCTGTATAATCTGTATAATCTTAAGCAAATTAATTGATCTCTTTAAACCTGTTTCTGGTCTGCAAAATACAGAAATTGTAAAAGCATCTATCTCAATGGGTTACTGTAATGACAAAATAAGATACTATATACCAAATGCTAATTCCAGACCTCTTTCAATTTGAATATAATTGACAGTGCCTGGCATAGTGTGGACTAAATCAACGTTTATTACTACTATTACTACTACTACAATCACTACTAAGAGACAAAAATACTTCTTGGAGGCCTAGAAGATTTCAGACTGACTACCTTCATGGATCAATTTTATCACATAAATTTTCAGCCTGCCACTAGGATGTCATAATCGTAAAGAAGGCAGCTATCACTCCCTTGTTCCCAAACAAGGGAGAGTAGTACTGTTTATAAAATTTAACTACATCTTGGGTGTCATTCGGCTTCCCTTATGGCTCTGCTGCTAAAGAATCCGCCTGCAATGAGGGAGACCTGGGTTCGATCCCTTGGTTGGGAAGATCTCCTGGAGAAGGGAAAGGCTACCCACTCCAGTATCCTGGCTTAGAAAATTCCATGGCCTAAATAGTCCATGGGATCGAAGGGAGTCGGACATAACTGAGTGGCGTCTACTTTCACTTTCACTTGGGTGTCATTAAATAAAAAGGAGCTGCAGTATCTAAATTGTGATCTAAACTTTGACAACAAAACCTTATGGTGAATTAGGTATTTTTCATCTCCCATCACAGGTGTCAATCTAAGGCTCATTCATACAATGGGGCCCCTAGACCATCACAGGAAATCTGCTCATCTACAGCTTAAGATATTGCAAATAGGCTGTGTTTTGGCAGAAAGTCTATGCTGGCAAAAGTTGAGATTTTATGAATGGTTACATCTAGCAGAAGATGGATGCTATATGAATCTGACCCATTAAGCTCATGTTCTATAAATTTCAGTGTATTTGATATCTCCGCTTGTTTTCTATTAATCTTTCATCGCAGACATAAAAAAACAAAATCATAAACATTCCCACCTACTTTCACCACCTTTTTGTCTTCACTCCTGCTTCATTTCTCCAAACTTCCACTATCATTATCACTGTTACCTTTGCTACCTACAGTTTCTGACTTAAGGCTCTAGGTGGAAGTATAGTTATTAAAAACTTCCTTTAAAGGCTGTTTAGAGGAAACAAATGTGACAGTTTTTCTTAAGAATCCAAACAAGTTTCTTCTGCCTTGTCGCTTTCCCTCACAGAGTTTTGGCATCATATTTTACAGCGAGTTTCAACACCCTTTCAAACTCCATGAAAAGTCCTAGAGAAAGGAATAAACAGGAAGCCATCACTTCCCTTTGTAATGGAGTTTCATCCAGCTCTTTTGCACACAAGCACTGTCTTATACTTTACCTTTGTGGAAGACACCTTCTCATTTGAAGGAGAAAAGATCAAGACAGAATTTTTCCTTCTTCTTGTCTCTGTATTCATTCTAAAAACTTAGTCTACAAGTGGTACTCCATTCTGAGGACATATCAGTACAGGGAAAGTCTGAACCAAGCACCTAAAATAGCCGTGACTGCCTTCTCAGGTAGAAGCAGCTCCAGGATTTCTTCATGAAAAGGGCTTAGGACAGCAGTCTGATGGAAAGAGTTAGGAGACTTATCTTGAAGCTACAACGGAGGTTACTTTCATTTCTACTTCAAGTGGGCATGTTTAAACAGGGTGATGACGGCTAAGAACGAAGGCTGACAGACATTACTGATGGGGCTGACGTAGTCCAGCAGCCTTTGCTCAGTCCCTGTGCACACCGCAGAAAGACAGAGGGAAGCAGAAGACCCAGTTCCCACTCCTATTTTTAGAAACAACCAAGTCCAATGCATTTCCCTTGCCTGTGCTTTGGAATGATGTGGTACAGTCTTAACACTAAGAGAACAGATAGCATCTGTTTTTGTGAACCATCTAGCAAAGTGCCAGGCATCTAATAAACTCTTCAGAAATATTTGTTGAATCAGAGAGTCCTGGCAGAAATCTGTGGCAAGTCACTTTAACAATATATATGTTTAGTAGCTTTAAAAGGTATGTAAGCAACACATTTTCATAGAAGAACTGAAAATGCTTAATTGAAAAAAGAAAATAGAAGCTACCTTTTAAGATTTGAAAGTCATTTCTCCGAGATTTAATTAACATTTTGAGTAAGATTAGATATATTTTCTGGTCTTAAAAAAAAAGCTAAATATTCATTGTGCTTGCAGTGTTGCTTCAGCCATAGCTAAGTCATGTCTGACTCTTCTGCAACTCCATGGACTATATGGAGTGGAGCCACCAAGCTCCACTGTTCATGGAATTTCCTAGGCAAGAATACTGGAGTGGGTTGCCATTTCCTTCTCCAGGTGATCTTCCTGATTCAGATTAAATATAGTTCCCTGTGCTATTCAGTAGGTCCTTTGTTGTTTATCAATTTTATATACAGTAGTATATATCTGGAGAAGGCAATGGCACCCCCACTCCAGTATTCTTGCCCACCAAATCCCATGGACGGAGGAGCCTGGTAGGCTGCAGTCCATGGAGCTGCGAAGAGTCGGAGACGACTGAGTGACTTCACTTTCACTTTTCACTTTCATGCACTGGAGAAGGAAATGGCAACCCACTCCAGTGTTCTTGCCTAGAGAATCCCAGGGATGGGGGAGCCTGGTGGGCTGCTGTCTATGGGGTCGCATAGAGTTGGACACAACTGAAGTGACTTAGCAGCAGCAGCAGTGTATATCTATTAATCCCAAACTCTCTTTCTGAGTGTTTATTATATGCCATGCATTGCCTAAGTAGTCACTCATGTGATTTTTATGACAATCAACGAGTTAGAAGCTACTATTGCCTCCACTTTACAGATGGGAAGACTTGCATTTCAGGAGCCTCTGGCAAATCTCGGAAGTCCTGACCTGCCCACATCTAAACCATTCAGTGCCAATGGAGGCAGAATTACCGTGACCGACTCGGGGTGGGAAAGAGCACCCTCCACCGGACATTGGGAAATCAATCACAGTGCATCCTGTACTAGTATTTAGAAAGATGACACTACTGCAGCCCTGTGGGGAAGAGTGCGCCATGGCACTGTGGGGCATGTCCTCTCCCACTTTCCAGAGCTGCCTCATAGGAATAGCATTAAGTGGAAGCAGGAGAAAAACTAGGAGAGAGAGAAAAAAAAAAAAAAAAACTTCCATTCTTTTAGTGCATTTAAGTTTTGGTAATTTGCAATTTTCACCAACCAGTTAAGTATTTACCCTCACAGTCATATAAGGTGGGAAACAGAAAAGAATAAAGCCAACTCTAACACTACAGCACTGCATTTCTGGATCTGCCCTGTACATTAGAGCAGTCAGCCCTATGAATCAGACCTTAATGTCCAGTTTTAAAATTTAGGATGACATATTTTTAAAGAACAAACCCTGTATTTCTGCTGGCTTAAAACAAAGCACATTTGGGAAAGAAGAAAAAAATTCATAAGAGACTAAAAAAAGATTTCACAAATTATTTCTTAAATACATATGATGACACCATGCAGAACTCAAAGTAAATTAAACTGCGCTGTATACAAATTTTCCTGTCCTCCTCTCCACTCCTACCCTTCTTCCGCTTCTGTGCTACTCAGTAAGTTCCCAAGGAAATGCATTCTCAAATAACTCAGTAGCAGCATTTTCCCACTCGCCACCCCCCAAAACGGGCCATTTCTTTTGGACTTCCTTAAGAGTTTCCCAAACTTGGGGCTAGTGTGTGAGGTCTTGAAGAAGCCACGCTTTGCAGACTGGCTGAGAAGATGCGTCACCTCCAGGGTATGCCTCTGAGGTCTCTTCTGCCACCTGGATCCAGACCTTCAGTGGACTGAGTAATAATGTTTTGACTCAACAATAACACAAGTTTATCTGGTCTCAGGACTCTGTCTTTAGGATTACAAGTTGATTTGGCCCATTTCCCAATCGAAAAAGGCTTGGAAGACTCAAAGATTAGCATGAAGGCTTCATTCAAATTATTCAAATTTTGCCCAAAATGTGTCAACTCATATCATACTTCCTGGGTTTTACAAGCAATTGGTTTGACTTTGAACCATTATTATCTTTTCTGGATGAATCTGGGGAGATTATGAATGTTGTAGGTGTCCAGTCAAAAGGATGTTACCCTGAGTGGGTACCTCTGCAAGTGTAGTTACAGGATGCATTGATCAAGACTTTCAAATGCAGGTATCCGAAGAGCACATAAAGCGCTTTGGGGAGTTTGGCACAGGACTGTCCACTAAACACACCAGTGAAGGAGAAGGCCTTGAATCCTCCTAATGCTTTACCTCCTCTCACAAATAACTGATTTGTTTCAGAGAAGCAGCAGCATGAAATGTGTTGAGAAATATGATATCTCACCTCAGCAGTCAGAGGTAAGCATCAGGATTAGATAAGCCCAGCTCCAGCATTTACAATCCCTATGANTCTGGGGAGATTATGAATGTTGTAGGTGTCCAGTCAAAAGGATGTTACCCTGAGTGGGTACCTCTGCAACTGTAGTTACAGGATGTATTGATCAAGACTTTCAAATGCAGGTATCCGAAGAGCACATAAAGTGCTTTGGGGAATTTGGCATAGGACTGTCCACTAAACACACCAGTGAAGGAGAAGGCCTTGAATCCTCCTAATGCTCTACCTCCTCTCACAAATAATTGATTTGTTTCAGAGAAGCAGCAGCATGAAATGTGTTGAGAAATATGATACCNAAATGCAGGTATCCGAAGAGCACATAAAGTGCTTTGGGGAATTTGGCATAGGACTGTCCACTAAACACACCAGTGAAGGAGAAGGCCTTGAATCCTCCTAATGCTCTACCTCCTCTCACAAATAATTGATTTGTTTCAGAGAAGCAGCAGCATGAAATGTGTTGAGAAATATGATACCTCACCTCAGCAGTCAGAGGTAAGCATCAGGATTAGATAAGCCCAGCTCCAGCATTTACAATCCCTATGACTGTAGTCATTACTCCCTCTGGTTCCTAGTCTTCTCTTCTGTGCAAAAGGGACAATGAAACCTACCTCAAAGGCCTAAGAATTCAACAAGACTCCACGTGAAAACTGCCCACCACTAAGCAGTTCTTGGTACTGACCAATTCTCTTCCTTGTGAAAAAATAAGAGTGGAAAGGTGGGGCGGGTGGGAATTGTCGCACTTTATACTTTTTAGTTTTCATGACTTTTTTCTTTATCAAAAGTTTCTTTCTCCCACCCAATTTCATCTCACAATTTGAAAGAGGAGGCAAGTTTATCTCTTTTTGTATCCTATTATGTTTATCCATTGATTTGAGTGGAGCTCAGTAAAATAGATACGTAGATATAGATACATACATAGAACATAGATAGATAGGGTACACATATATGAATATCATAGAACAACTAACTTGAAACTAGGAAAGTCTGTATACTGTCACTCCACTTGTTTAACTTATGTGCAGAGTTGTTGTTGTTCAGTGACTCAGTCATGTCTGATTCTTTGTGACCCCATGGACTGCAGCATGCCAGTCTTCCCTGTACTTCACCATCTCCCAGAGTTTTCTCAAACTCATGTCCATTGAGTTGGTGATGGCATCCAACCAGCTCATCCTCTGTTATCCCCTTCTCCTCCTGCCTTCAATCTTCCCCAGCATCAGGGGCTTCTTCAAGGAGTCAGTGAAATGCTGAGTTGGATGAATCACAAGATGGAATCAAGATTGCCAGGAGAAATATCAACAGCCTCTGTAATGCAGATGATACCATTCTAATGGCAGAAAGGGAAGATGAACTAGAGCCTATTGATGAGGGTGAAAGAGGATAATGAAAAAGCAGTTGAAACTCAACATTTAGAAAACTAAAACCATAGCATCCAGTCCCATCACTTCATGGCAAATAGGAAGGCAATGGCACCCCACTACAATACTCTTGCCTGGAAACTCCAATGGATGGAGGAGCCTGGTAGGCTGCAGTCCATGGGGTCACTAAGAGTTGGACACGACTGAGCGACGTCACTTTCACTTTTCATTTTCATGCATTGGAGAAGGAAATGTCAACTCACTCCAGTGTTCTTGCCTGGAGAATCCCAGGGACAGGGGAGCCTGGTGGGCTGCCGTCTCTGGGGTCCCACAGAATCAGACACAACTGAAGTAACTTAGCAGCAGCAGCAGGAGGGCAAAAAGTGAA
Organism: Neotragus moschatus; assembly: GCA_006410615.1. Taxonomy (NCBI): domain Eukaryota; kingdom Metazoa; phylum Chordata; class Mammalia; order Artiodactyla; family Bovidae; genus Neotragus; species Neotragus moschatus. The sequence goes on from SJYA01001146.1 coordinate 84,505, forward strand.
AGCAGTGACAGATTTTATTTTCTTGGGCTCCAAAATCACTGTAGATGGTGACTGTAGCCATGAAATTAAATGACACTTGTTCCTTGGAAGGAAAGCTATGACAAACATAGACAGCATATTAAAAAGCAAAGACATCACTTTGCTGAAAAATATCAATTTAGTCAAGGCTATAGCTTTTCCCGTAGTCACACACAGATGTAAGAGTTGGACCATTAAAAAGGCTGAGCATCAAAGAATTGATGCTTTTGAATTGTGTGTTGGAGAAAACTGTTGAGAGTCCCTTGGACAGCAAGGAGACCAAACCAGTCAATCCTAAAAGAAATCAACCCTGAATATATTCATTGGAAGCACTGATGCTGAAACTGAAGTTCCAATACTTTGGCCACCTGATGCAAAGTGCCAAGTTATTGGAAAAGACCCTGATGTTGGGTAATATTAAAGGCAGGAGAAGAGGATGACAGAGGATGAGATCCAGCATCACCGACTCAACTGATATGAATTTGAGTTAACTCAGGGAGACAGTGGAGGACAGAGGACCCTGGCGTGCTGCAGTCTATGGGGTCACAGAGAGTTGGATACAACTTATGACTGAACAATGACAACATACAGATATCAACATTTAGACATATATCTCCACAAATGACAGGCCAAGGCGTTGTCAGTGAGAATAGCAGAAACTGGGATTTGCCAAGACCCTAGACCCCCACCAAGTGGAACTTGGGTTTCCTGTAGAGGTGATGTCAGCCTGAAATATCTGTACTCCCTAGCAACTGAAGCATCTCACTCATAAAAAGCAACACCTGCCCACCAGCCTCAGGCAGGCTAAATTTTGCTTGTTCAAATTAGAATCTTCCCACTGAGCCAACAGAAATAAAGGCAAGGGATAGCAAATTTCCTCAGAATATACGCTTACCTGACTTGGTTGGCGGTAGCCATTTTCAGAGATATGTGTGAAGCTGTCACTGGGGACCATCTTGGATGTGGGATCAGAATGTGAGCATGTATTTTAAATGTACTGATATGGGGGTGGGTTGCTATGATAGAAAGATAAAGGTCAGTGTCCTGGGCAAGTAGAATAAAGACAAATTAAAATTTCACAGAGCCTAACATATTCTTGTAGCTATTACTAATACTGCCTTGCCTTTGCATCTAAACCTTATATTATTCCCTTCAGACTAATAGATATATAGCCATGAGCTTGAAAGATAGGGAGAGTCTGTTGAAGAGCCTGAGCCAGGCAGACCATCTGTCAGCATGATTAATGTGCTGGTTAGCATTCCGCTGTTCTTTCCATAGTATGGCAATTGCATCCAACACATCACCTTTGATCAGCTACCGCATGGCTGGGCCAAGATTAGCAATGCATCTCCATCCTTAACAACACTTGGGGATTTGTAAACTCCCTGAACCCCTATTAGGGAAACTTCTGGGCTGGGGATTAAAGAAAGAAGTTGGTAGCAGCCAAGGGAGCAGCAGCAACAGCAATCATGACTGTGGGCCATTCCATGGGCTCATTTTTTTTTTAATTTATTTCTTTTTAATTGAGAGATAATTGCTTTACAATATTGTGTTTGGTTTCTGCCACACATCAGCATGAATCAGCCACAGGTATACATATGTCCCCTCCCTCTTGAAGCTCTCTCCCACCTCCCACCACATCCCACTCCTCTAGGTTGTCACAGAGTACCAGTTTGAGTTCCCTGAGNCAACTGATATTTTTGATGCCAACCAACCAGTTTCAGATCACTCTGAAATAATGAGCATAAAACCTCGATCACATTTGAAACTTATTTTTTTCAAGAGGCTTAAATTTGGAGCATTCCCATTACCCTTCCCACATAAAGGCCCAGACTTCTCTTTCCACCTCTCAATAACCCCTACCCACCTGGAGGCCTAGAGAATCTTAAAAAGTTTATATGTGTTAGTCTCTCAGCTATGTCTGACTCTTGTGACCTCATGGTCTATAGGCCCACCAGGTTCCTCTCCATGGGATCAGCCAGGCAAGAACACTGAAGTGGGTTGCCATTTCCTTCTCTAGGGGATCTTCCTGACCCAGGGATCGAACCCAGGTCTCTCGCATTGCAGGTGGACTCTCTGGTCTGAGCCACCAGTGAAGAGGAGATCCAACCAGTCCATTCTGAAGGAAATCAGCCCTGGGATTTCTTTGGAAGGAATGATGCTAAAGCTGAAACTCCAGTACTTTGGCCACCTCATGAGAAGAGTAGACTCATTGGAAAAGACTCTGATGCTAGGAGGGATTGGGGGCACGAGGAGAAGGAGATGACTGAGGATGAAATGGCTGGATGGCATCACCGACTCGATGGGTGTGAGTCTGAGTGAACTCCGGGAGTTGGTGATGGACAGGGAGGCCTGGTGTGCTGCGATTCATGGGGTCGCAAAGAGTCGGACACGACTGAGCGACTGAACTGAACTGAACCGAACTGGGTTTTTAACAAATCATAATGGATTTAGCAGACATCTCAGGAGCCTATAAAGTAATGCTTTGCTACACCACTAGAGGAAGAATCACCTCTAAGACAGGTAACTTAAAATCAGTTGAACCTTAGAGGACTTGCACTTGAAATATAATTCCAATGTCATTTGCAGGAAAAGAAAGAAATGAGTTAACTAGAGAAAGCCAGCTACCCTGCTGTGGAGAGAAAGTTTGCTTCCATTCTTAGGTCTGTTCTTGACATGTCTATCAAGTTTGCTAATGACCAGCAACCACATGCCTTGTGAAAGAAGGCACTAATACTCTAATGATGCCAATTATATAACTGAACACTAAACAAAACAGGGAAGAGGAAAGACTGGATGAATGATCAATAGAGGTAATTACGTTTCCCCTCTGCATATATAGAAATGATTTCCATATTCCACAATATCCTGCTGCTTGCTCTATAGACTGCACTCCTTTCCACTGGTTATAGCCAACCCAAAGGGATACAAATTAAAAGAGACAGAACAATGAAGAAGGAAGAGGTGAGTGGGCTTTTTAATCATTCTGCCTGTATCAAATTATGAAAAGCATTATGACCTGCATATACACTGTGGTATAATCTCTTGTGTTATTTGAGAATGTATTTTATGCACCAGAGCAATTGCTTTCACTGAATATGAGAATCTCAGATCCAGAATCAGAAAAACAGGTTGCTTTACAATTATTCTTTCCTTGATACTGTATTTGAAGTGGGGATAATAAGTACTCTGAAGGCTAGAAACATTTGGGCTGATCCTAACTAGAAAGAAAAATAGTGAGGGGAAGATTTATGAATTTGTTAACAGGTCCAGAAATAGCCTGGGAGTGAGTGAAGCTACAATCCACAAAAAAAAATATTTATAAAGACAGTTCTTCCGAACCAAGGACAGAACCCAAAGCCATGGTTGAGGGCCCTCTTTCACTCCATGCCATGAAATCCTCCTTTGTCTTTCATCTTCCATTTCACTGAAAAATATTTATTACATACTCACTGTGACAGCATATTAATACACTCCTGTTTTGAACTCATTTATCTGCCCTTCTTTTATTCTTTTTTTTCCCTCTTTATCTTTTTCTCTCTGAATCCTGCCCAGAGTCCCTCAAAATCATGCCTCCACAATGATACTAATAGGGTCCCAGCACTTGATCACTGTGCTACCCCAAATCTGCCTATCTCTTCATTTTTTTTATAGTGATGAACGTACTTTGGAGTCAGAAAACCTCACTCAGAAGCTCTTCTGTCTCCAGCTACTTGATCTTGAATAAGCTACTTAAGCTGTGTTCCAATTTCCTCATTTTTTAATGTGGGATAGTAATAAAACCAGGAGAAGGCAATGGCACCCCACTCCAGTACTCCTGTCTGGAAAATCCCATGGATGGAGGAGCCTGTTGGGCTGCAGTCCAGGGGTCGCTAAGAGTTGGACACAACCGAAAGACTTCACTTGTACTTTTCACTCTCNAATGTGGGATAGTAATAAAACCAGGAGAAGGCAATGGCACCCCACTCCAGTACTCCTGTCTGGAAAATCCCATGGATGGAGGAGCCTGTTGGGCTGCAGTCCAGGGGTCGCTAAGAGTTGGACACGACCGAAAGACTTCACTTGTACTTTTCACTCTCATGCATTGGAGAAGGAAATGGCAACCCACTCCAGTGTTCTTGGCTGGAGAATCCCAGGGACGGGGGGGCCTGGTGGGCTGCCGTCTATGCAGTTGGACAGAGTCGGACACAACTGAAGCAACTTAGCAGCAGCAGCAGCAGCAGTAATAAAACCTACCTCACAGTGAATGTATAAAAATTAAATGAGAAAATGTCCCCAGACTACTTAGAAGAATGACAACCACAGAGTAAACATTCAATAAATGAAACCTACCATTATTATTAGAGGCAACAGTAATAAAATGAAAGATGAAATAAAGTCATGATTTTGAGGTTTGCTTTTTCATCTCCATGAATCCTAAAAATATCTAAAACTTCAAAGGCTACGATGTTGAAGATCAAAAAAAAAATGTTTTTGATGGGTAAATTTCTGGGCATTTGGCTATCAAGGAAAGCTTCAAGATACTTTTCTATCCGTGGAGTAGTTCATAAAGCAGTAATTTTCATGTTGTTAAAAATGACAGAGCTTTTCCAAAAACACCCTCTTCACTGGATCAGGACTACATCATGTAAGTACATTTTCCTAAGTACAGATTCCTAATCTGTTCATGGGGTGAATATATTTCACTNAAAATGTTTTTGATGGGTAAATTTCTGGGCATTTGGCTATCAAGGAAAGCTTCAAGATACTTTTCTATCCATGGAGTAGTTCATAAAGCAGTAATTTTCATGTTGTTAAAAATGACAGAGCTTTTCCAAAATCACCCTCTTCACTGGATCAGGACTACATCACGTAAGTACATTTTCCTAAGTACAGACAGATTCCTAATCTGTTCATGGGGTGAATATATTTCACTCATATACTGTGTGCACAGAATTACTCTAGAAACAAAGAAAGATACAACCAAAACACAACGTAGGCTTAATGTCTCACCAAGAAACTGAGTGTTTTGCTGAGGAGTCAAAACACATATTCTTGTTTAGGTTAGAAATTCATCATCTGTCTTCTTACCTACTTAAAGGGCCCACAATTGATCTTACCTCTGGCCTTAATCCCTTCAGTTCANCAACCAAAACACAACGTAGGCTTAATGTCTCACCAAGAAACTGAGTGTTTTGCTGAGGAGTCAAAACACATATTCTTGTTTAGGTTAGAAATTCATCATCTGTCTTCTTACCTACTTAAAGGGCCCACAATTGATCTTACCTCTGGCCTTAGTCCCTTCAGTTCAATATCTATAGGGCTCTGATGGAACTGTCTGTCTAAAATTCTTCCTTCAGAAAAAAATCTACCTCCTCTGCACTCTCCGGGGCCCTCACCACCTAAGTGATTCAGTCTTCCTGCCTCACTCTCCTTGCCATGTACTCCGGTGAAACTTTCCACCATCTCCTGACTATAATTTGTCCTTACTCTGTAGTTGTTGGGTGTTCCACTTGGTACGTCTTTCTTCCATTTCTATTTCATATATTTCTTCTGTTTCCTAGCAAGCTTCTGCTTAGTGCTTAGGACAGAGTATCTAACAGTATGAAATCCTTTGGGCGAATTCTCCTATTTCAGCATATTAATAACGAGCCACACAGCATATTAATAATGAGCTTAGTGACAGTACCTTTCACCACTGTTGGGTCCTCGCTAGTGGGATATATCTTCTTCATCTCACATGCCCTATAATTACCATGATGTCTGCCATGGGTTAAAAGATCAACAAGTATTTATTACAGGACTTAATATAGAAAGTCAACTATTACTTATATATATATATTACATTGCAAAATACCTTGTGGATTACAAGATGCTTCCTACTACATTATCTGAGTGAAACAGTGCAAAGATATTTGTGCCCTATGTAATAGTACAACTGGTAAGTTGCAGAAATGGTTGTTCAAAATTAGCAGCAGCATTCACAAAAGGTTGCAAGGATTTGGGAAAAGAAATACAAAGTCAGGATGGGAAGGGTAAAACTGAAGCAGAGATGTCTTGTGACGCCAGACATAAAAAACTGAGATGTATTTGGTGAAGGAGTAACTAGCTATGTCAGGAGCCCAAGAGATTTACTTCCCTACACTTTCCAAGTTGACCCATATCTCCTGATTCAATGCTCTTCAAATTGTGGGGCTAAAAAACTGTTCTGGCAGTAATACGAGCACATGCCCAAATCATATCTGAGTGTGGCCGAGGTACTTCATTATAGTTAACCATAGCCAACAGGCTTGAATGGTTTAGAACACTGTGGTATATTGATCATGGAACAACCTACACTGATTTCTAGGATTCATTTCAGTTCAGTTGCTCAGTCGTGTCCGACTCTTTGAGACCCCATGAATCGCAGCACGCCAGGCCTCCCTGTCCATCACCAACTCCCGGAGTTCACTCAGACTCACGTCCATCGAGTCAGTGATGCCATCCAGCCATCTCATCCCCTGTCGTCCCCTTCTCCTCCTGCCTCCAATCCGTCCCAGCATCAGAGTCTTTTCCAATGAGTCAACTTTTCGCATGAGGTGGCCAAAGTACTGGAGTTTCAGC